>CM028350.1:3677691-3792189 GCA_016618105.1 Dendrobium huoshanense
CAAACAGCATGCAGTAAAGCTCGAAACTCGGCACACACTGAGAAGTAAACACCGGCCTATCCTAAAACTAGAGTCTTGATCCTAGCAAACCATCTAAATGTGTGAGTAGGTCGTGTGGTTTTGATGTGTCCTAATTAGGATTATTAGTTAAAGTTATCTAAAGTTTCGATTGGTTAAGGTTAAGGATTTAAGTTTGAATTCAAATATTAATGGCTTGAGGTTAATTTTAAATTCATTTAATTATTTGTTGGATATCACCTTTGTTTCACACCGAGGCCGTGAAGTTTATTTCACCTTCCTTGGGGCTAAGTTAATAGCCTCGTAGCCTGGGTACCCAGTGGTACCCGGTATAATTAAATATTTTTAGGTTGATTAAGGCTTAAGAATTAATGAATTTTATAAGAGATGTTTTGGTTGCTGAATTTTAAAATTGATTATTTAAGTTTGCCATTAATCGATTCGTGGCGTTGTGCCACCAGGCTCGAGAACCAGCCTCCTTAGGACACTTAGCCCCGCAGCCCGAGTAGTCCAGCCGATAAACCAATTAATGTAGTTAAATTAGAGGTTTTAAAAGGTTAGATAATTAATAATTAATCTATTTTTAAGGTTTAACACCCCTTGGAATCCATTCGTGGCGTTGTGCCACCAGGCTCGAGGAACCAGCCTCCTAGGACACTTAGCCCCGCAGCCCGGAGTAGTCCAGCCAATAAACTTCATCTTTAGGATGGTTGTTTGTTTTAAAAGGTTTGTTGAATGTTTTAAACATTAAGTTAACATTTTCTGGAATTTTAGAATAATTTTGAATTTTATGAATTTTTGAATATTTTAATCATTTAATTAAAGGGTTGAAAATTGACTTTTTGATTAAGTTCAAATCTGGAATGTTGTATTTTATTAAATACTAGACCTTACTACGATCAGTTAGAAGGTAAGTACGTTGAAATCGGATTTTTCTGCATTTTATTACGAAGGTTTGAATTTTTGAACTAGTTTTTAACTACGATTTGACCATTTGTTGACTTTTTGAAATATTACAGATTTCTGGAATTTAACATTTTTAATAAATATTAGGAGTTATTGTGAGTTGAATGCAAGTGAGTTTGGGTGATTTGGATTTTTCTTGAATTAGTTATGAAGGTTTGAAGTTTGGGTAATTATGAATTTTTTTCTGAATTTCTTAATTAGAGGGCATTTTTTGTGATTTTTCTCCAAATGAATCCAAACTCCTTGAAATCAACTCCAAAGGTCAGAAATGACCTAAGGAGAGATTCCCAAGTGTTTGGGAAATTTTTGGATTTTTAATATTTTTTAATTAATTAAATGAATTAAATATTGATTTTCACTTAAAATTAGATTAAGGTTCAAATTGCTGTCAAAAATTTTTTATTAATTTTCATTGGGTTAAGGGTTTAATTATGGTCAGTTAGAGGGGTTAAACATAATTTTTGGATTTAAAATGGATTTATTACATTTTCTGGAAGTTTAATGGCTTAATAAGTTTAAACTTAGGAAAATTAATTAGGGATCTTAATGATTTCAAAATAAGTGAAAATTTTCCTAGTGGCTGTACATGTCACTAGGTTCAAGTGTTTAAAGTTTCAACTCAAGAGGAAGTGAATCCTAATTATTGAAAATATTCTAAGTTTTCTAAACATGTCCTTAATTATTGTCCTTAATGTCCCTAAGTTTGGTAGGTTTGAATCAAGTTTTCTCTAACCCTTAACTTAACATGACATAAGCACATAGAAACAATCAATCCTAAAGCTAAGAGAGCCTAGACTAAGTGCATGTGTGTGTACAACCTAAGCATGCAAAGACTAATACAAGTTAAATAATTGAAGATTTAATCATGAACACTTACCAAAGTAATTGTCCATTGATTGACCTCTCATTCCCCATTAATTCCTATTCAAATAGCCTTAATCCATCTTTAAAGTTTCAAGGGATCTCCAAAATTTAAAGACTTAAATACATATAATTTTAAAATATTTTAAAACACATGTATAAGTAACCTACATATATAATATATAAGTTTTAAAAAAAATAATTCAAAATATTATCAACTAAAATATTTTTAAATATTGAGAGATCCACTGATTTTTTTAAAATCTTTTGGAAATAAATTTTTTTTAATTCTCAAAATATTTAATATAATATTTAATTAAATATTAATTCAATATTAAACATATTCAAATAATTAAAATCAATAAAAATAAAATTGAGTTTTAAATATTGAAAATAGTTTTTTTTTTTAAAATTAATACATATATGTATTTTAATATCAGCATATGTTTTAAAATAAACTTTTTTTTTTATTTTCATTAAACATGTAATATCATTTTAATTAAATATTAACTCAAATTAATCAATATTTAAAATATTTTAAAAGAAATATTAATATTTTAATTTTAGATTAATTTTAAATTAACACTTTTAATTTACTATAATATTTATATAAAATAAAATATTTTTTTATAATTTTAAAAATATTTATGCTAATTTAAAAGCAATCTGTAATTAAAAAGGATTTAAAACTCATTTTAAAACATTTTTTAAAAAAAAGACGGCGGCTCCACGTGGCGTCTCCGGGTTCGTCCAGCAAAACTCGGCGGCGGCAGCCCCACGCGTCAACCGCGATGGCTTCACGCGGGGTTTCATTTCACTTATCCACGTAAGCCCGGCGTTTCTGACCGTCGGATCGAGGCGGGGTTACACGAAACGCAGGGATTGGATCCCGCCGTTTGATCTCAGTTAGGCGAGATCAGACGGCGCCACAGTCAATCCCGCTGTTCTGGATGGAACGCCCAGATCTACCGGACGAAGAACGAACCGCAGGATCGAATACACTTTGGACCCTCGACCGAACGACTAATCGGAGCCGTTGATCGGGAGATCAACGGCCAAAAAAAATGTACAGTTCAGCGCAGTCGTCCGAAGCCCTAAAAAGGTTTTTGGAGCTTCGTTTCGATCGATATAGTTATGAATAACTTGAAATTTTAAACAGATTAAGGTAGATGAACAGAAGCATGGGGATATTTTTTAGCACAATATTCACTAAACGAAACGCTATTTAACCTAAGTGCCTAAACTAGGGTTAGAGTTTTACAGCGATTTAAGGACGGTTTGGACCGTTTTTGGATTCTCTGAACTTGTAGACTGTCCACGTTTATTTGTCCTGTTGAATCCACGCTCCAATGCTCCACGAATCGCCTTGTAAAGCCTTGGACCGTTGAAGCTTGAGTTCGCCGGAAGATCGTCGCCACCGCTTTGACCGGCCGGATTTGAGTGGGATGAGTTGGGAATGTCTGGGAGCTCAATGGAACAGGGGGCTGGGCTTGAGAGAGCTTAAGTGGAGAGAGAGGGTTAGGGTTAGAATGAGAGGCATTAGGCCCTCTTTTCCCTATTCAAACATCCCCAAGCCAAATGGATGGCTGGGATGCATCAGGGGCTCTCCCTGATGAGGGACAAGTGTCCCAAGCCATCAGGTGGCAGGAGAAGGCTGGGAAAGGCCCTCCAACCATTGGCCAAGCTAAGGGAGGTGGGGGGGACCACTGCCATTTGAGGCTAAACCAGGGCCTGATCTTGTTAGGGAGCTTTGAGTGAGCTTTAAAAACAAAAGGGAAGGTGGGTCGGCCTAAAGCAGCCCCAATGGAGGAAAAGGGGTTTAGCACATGATGGTGCTCCCTTTGAATAGGTTTTAAATGAGGGTTTGGACAAGAGTTTGGGTTGCAGTTTTTTGTCATGTGACCGTTCAACTGGTCAAAGGGCTGAGGTGGCAGGGTGAGGGAAAGTTTAGAATTTCTGGAATTGATTGGTGGTGAATGGGCTGAGCTTGGATCAAGCCATTTGAGGCATTTAAGCTCTTAAGGAGGTTTGTTGACTATGTTGAACAGTCAAATGGTTGACCAAGGGTGAGGTGGCAACCGGTGTTTAGGAAATTTATTATGAAGCATAGAAAGGGTTTTTGACAAAGAATTGAGTGGATTTGGAATTTAATTCAAAGTGGAAGGCCTTAAGGGTTTGGTTCGAGTCAACTAGGTTGACTGGTCAACCAGGTTGACTCCAGGATGTGGGTTTGATCCGGTGGGTTTGATACAATATTTGAAGCTTAGTAGAGTGATTTCCATGGATTAATGGTTCATTTAGGTCAAAAGGGCTTAATGGGCCCTTAATGGGCCCTTAAGCCAAAATTAGTTGACTTGGTCAACCGACTGGTTCCAGGTCTGGAAATGGGTTCAACAGATTTCAAATGACATTTCAAGACTAATGGAAGTGGTTCCATGGCCTGGGAAGGTCATTTGGGTCAAAACACCATTTGGACCCTTAAGGGGTCATTTGGGTCAACTAAGTTGACTTGGTCAACCAGGTTGACCCAGGGCTTGGAAATGGGTCCAACAGGTTTCAAATGACGTTTCAAGACCAATGGAAGTGGTTCCATGGCCTGGAGAGGTCATTTGGGTCAAAAGGCCTATTTGGACCCTTAAAGGGTCTCTTAGGTCAACTAGGTTGACTTGGTCAACCAGGTTGACCCAGAGCTTGGAAATGGGTCCAACAAGTTTGGTTTATATTTGAAACTTGCTGGAGGTGGTTGCGTTCAATTCGGAGTTCATTTGGTTTGAAATCACCATTTGAGCCCCATAGGGGTATTTTGGTCATTTTGACCCCTGGTCAACTGGGGGTCAAAGTGGGTCAACCAAAATGCAGTTTACTGCTCAGTGAGTCATAATTAAGGGTCTGGAAGTGATTAGAGGCTTTGAAGAGAGCTCTAAGGTCAAAATCCACTGGATGGCAGATCCAGTGGCATAGGCCGTAAATATTTGAAGGTTTTGCAACCTATGGATTTTGATTAAGTTTCTGGGGTTAGAGACCTCAGAATGGGCTCAAATTTGGACGGTTGCCTCCAGAGACATGTCCCATCAGTATGCAACTGACAGATTCTGAATCGGAGTCAATTGATTGATTTTGAAGTGTTTGAAAATTTGCTGAAAAGGCTTTTAGGACTTGGCCTTTTAGCATTGGATTTGGGTCTGGATTTTTTTGAATTTGATCTGGATTTGATTGGAATTTGAATTGAATTAAGGTCTGGATTGACTTGAGATCTAAATTGATCCTAAGGTCTGGAATTTAGAAGAGTCCTAGGGTCTAGAGTAGATCCTAGGATCTAAAGTCTAGAAGGCTCCTAGAGTCTGGATTTATCTGGAGATTGAATTGATCTGGGGTCGAGATTGGCCCAAGTGACCTCATACAAAAATGAGGTCAACAAATGGACCCCCAATATGTGTAATAGAAGAAAGTTCTATTGCACATTTGGCGTTGACCGAAAGGGTCAAGTCCGGAGTTTTGATTCTAAGGGAAGGAAAATCCATCCCTGAAGAATCGGAGTTTGATCTGGAACTAGGTAGTGCCATGGAAGGCGTACTGTATCACTAGCGAGTCGAATCTTAAGAGAGAAATTAAAGATCTAGTGGGAAGGAAGCATTGCTTCCCATGATAGATCAGATCTGGATTGATCACATGTAAAGGAAACTTGCTTTACACAGGGGATCAGGTTTGAAAGATCGTACATAGAGGAAACTTGCTCCATATAAGATCGGGATCTGGAATGATCATTGGTAGAGGAAACTTGCTCTACGGATGATCGGGTCAGGATTGATCATATGTAAAGGAAACTTGCTTTACATAAGAGATCAGATTTGAAAAAAATTGAATATAGGGGAAACTTACTCTATATAAGATCAAGATTAAGGTGATCGTGAGTAGAGGAAACTTGCTCTACGGATGATCGGGTCTGGATTGATCATATGTAAAGGAAACTTGCTTTACATAAGTGATCGGGTTTGAAAAAATGTATATAGAGGAAACTTGCTCTATATAAGATCAAGATTAAGGTGATCATGAGTAGAGGAAACTTGCTCTACGGATGATCGGGTCTGGATTGATCATATGTAAAGGAAACTTGCTTTACATAAGTGATCGGGTTTGAAAGATCGAATATAGAGGAAACTTGCTCTATATAAGATCAAAATTAAGATGATCATGAGTAGAGGAAACTTGCTCTACGGATGATCGGGTCTGGATTGATCATATGTAAAGGAAACTTGCTTTACATAAGTGATCGGGTTTGAAAAAACGTATATAGAAGAAACTTGCTCTATATAAGATCAAGATTAAGGTGATCATGAGTAGAGGAAACTTGCTCTACGGATGATCGGGTCTGGATTGATCATATGTAAAGGAAACTTGCTTTACATAAGTGATCGGGTTTGAAAGATCGAATATAGAGGAAACTTGCTCTATATAAGATCAAAATTAAGATGATCATGAGTAGAGGAAACTTGCTCTACGGATGATCAGGTCTAGATTGATCATATGTAAAGGAAACTTGCTTTACATAAATGATCAGGTTTGAAAGATCGTATATAGAGAAAACTTGCTCTATATAAGATCAAAATTAACATTTGAATTTTAGGGTGGTGCCACAAACGGGCGTACTCCACCACTAAAAGGCTTGAAGTTAAGACAAGAAGACCTGAAGAAATATTTCTTAGCCTAAAAAAAAAGGTATTAAATTATAAAAAGATTTGTAGACAATTGAACAAAATTGATTGAAACTTGAAGATTTTATTGATTGAAAATTCGAGCTACATCAAGCATAGTATTTCTTAAGGAAACGCCCGTTTACAGGAAGCATTGGGTGATTTCCTTTACAATCCACTAGCTGATACGAGCCTCCTTCGTAGGTTGTTTCCACTACGAAGGGTCCTTCCCAAGTTGGTTCAAACTTTCCATCGAGTTTTCGGTGCGCTAAGATAGGCCTCCGAAGAACCAAGACCAAGTCGCCTACTTGGAAGGTTCTAGGTCGCACTAACTTATCGTGAGCTTGAATCATTCGGGCTTTGTACAACTCTAAGTTTTGCTGAGCCTGAAGACGACGTCCTTCGAGGCTCTCAAGTTCTTCTAGACGGAGTTGTGCATTCTGTTGAGTTGTAATCTGATTCTGAATTGTAATTCTGAGTGAAGGGATTTGAACTTCCAGAGGGAGTACTGCCTCGGATCCATACACTAGTGCAAACGGTGTGGATTGGGTCGGGGTTCGATAAGTGGTCCTGTAGGCCTACAAAGCCTCCACCAACATCTCATCCCACTGTCGTTTATTATCATCGAGGGTCTTTTTGATGATTTGAACTAAAGTTTTATTGAAGGCTTCAGCCAATCCATTAGCCCGCGGGTAGTAGATTGTTGAATATCTCCAATCAATACCATGGCGATTCGCAAAATTGTTGATCTTTGTAGACTTGAAAGCAGACCCATTATCGGATATGATTCTACGTGGTACGCCGAATCTATAAACGATATGGTCACGAAAGAATTTCATTACATGGTGTGATGTCACATTTCTTAGTGGGACTGCTTCTGCCCACTTCAAAAAGTAGTCAGTCGCTGCTAAAATGAAGCGATGACCCTTCGAGGAGGGAGGGTCAATTGGCCCAATGATATCCGTGCCCCAACTTTCGAAGGGCCACGAGGCTATCGTGGGATGCAACACGTTAGGCGGCTGATGTAAAACCACACCATGTACTTGGCACTGATGACAACACTTTGCAATTTTCATGCAATCGTCAATCATCGTAGGCCAGTAGTATCCAAGTCTTTTGATCTTCATTTTCATCTTTGGACCCGATTGATGAGCACCGCACAGTCCAGCATGGACTTCGTTAACGATCTTCAGGGCCTCACATTTGTTTAAACAACGGAGCCACATCTGACCAAACGACCGTCGGTACAACGTATTATTGACTAGTGCGTAGGATAGGGCACATTTCTTAATTTGATGGGCAAGTGATCTCTCGTGAGGGAGCTTGCCTTCTTGAAGATATTCAATTATCGGTTGTCTCCAATCTGTTCTTCATCGACCGCTGAAGAGGTAGAGAGAATGGAGAACTTGTTTATTGATGTACTCCAAATCTATAGGAGACAGGATTTGACGACCCTGCACCTCTATAGGGATGGAGTCTTCCTCTGGACAAGCAAATTCTTTGCAAGCTTTGCGAGGGAATCCGCCGAAGAATTGCTTCCACGGGAAATCCTATACATAGTACAATCGGAATTTGCTCGAGCAAGTGACAGGTGTATTGATGGACTTCAGGAGTTTAGGATTCAAAACTTTATAGGTTCCTGCAATCTGTTGATCACCAGTGGGGAATCACCAAAAATTTAATCTCTTTATCTCCATCAAAATTGTAAGTTCCAGGCCAGTATCAGAGCTTCGTACTCAGCTTCGTTATTCGTACAAGGTTCTGATAAGTGTAGGAAAAGTACATCATTCCTTATCCGGTGTTATGACACCAGGCCAACTCCCGGTTCTTCCCGGAAATAGTAGATTCAGGTGTTTTGCCCCGTTGAGAGGACGCAGCACCATCAAAATACATTTCCCAGTTTGAGTAGTAGCTTCCCCGAAACTCATGATTTGCTCATCGGCAAATCATCGTTTAGAGGAGATTCCGCCGGCAACGGGTGTGCCGCAAGGAAGTCGGCGACGGCCTGCCCTTTCACAGCACGCAGGGGAATGAAAGTGATTTCGAATTGGAGCAATATCATAGACCAACGAGCCAAACGTCCTGACAACGTAGGCCTGGTCATAAGATATTGCAAGGGGAAATTTAAAACTGGAAATTAGATTGATATGATGAGAAAGCAGTAATGTCTTAGTTTTTTGTGCTGCAAAGACTAAGGCGAGACAGTGTTTCTCAATCGTTGGATACGAATTTCAGTTGGTAAAAGCCTCCGACTTAGGTAATAGAGAGCATTCTCTTTCCCTTCGTCATTGACTTGAGCAAGGAGGGCCCGAGAGATTCGTCAAGGGCCGCAGTGTATAGAGTATTAGAGGTCTCCCGGAATATGGGCTGCCAGACTGGTGGATTGTCAGGTATTGTTTGATATTTTCAAAAGCAGATGATATTCTCGTCCCAAATATGAAATTTGGCGTCCTTTTTAGCGAGGACCGAGAATGGTTGACATCTTCCGGAAAGATTAGAGATGAATCTCTTATGTACGCCAGTCTACCTTGAAGAGATCTTAGTTGAGTAAGACTCCTAGGAGGCGGCATATTTAAGATAGCTTCGATTTTAGCGGGATCAATTTCAATTCCATGGTGTCTTACTACGAAACCTAGAAATTTCCCTGACGCGACACCGAAGGCGCACTTCAAAGGATTCATCTTAAGGTTGTAGCGACGCAACCACTCGAAGACGATTCTTAAGTCATAAAGATGAGCCTCTTTAACTTTACTTTTGATAACTAATCGTCGATGTAGCATCGACTTGATTGTGGATTAAGTCGTCAAAAATTTGAGTCATAGCCCGCTGGTAGGTTGCACCGGCATTTTATGGCCAAATGGCATCACTTATAACAAAAGATCCCTATAGGACTTCTGAATGCAGTGTTTCTCTCATCTTGTGGGGCCATCTTGATTTGATTATAACCAGACGAGCCGTCCATAAAGGAGAAAACAACATGTGCAGAGGAATTGGCAAAGGAAATTCATCCTTAGGACATGCCTTATTCAGGTCTCTATAGTCAACACAGACCCGGATTTGACCGTTTTTCTTTCGAACGGGCACAACGCTGGCTACCAAAGAAGGATATTGCTCCTCCCGGATAAATCCGGCTTCGGCCAATTTCTTAACTTCAGAAATGACTGTTGTTCAATCTCCAGACGCATGCGTCGTGGAGCTTGTTTGACAGAATGGCATCACACCGGATTCCGAGTTTATGAACTACTATATCGGCGGACAAACCCGGCATTTCATCGTATGTCCAAGCGAAACAGTCCTTAAACTCGGATAGAAGTTGAATCAGATCCTTAGACTCGTCGTCACTCAACAAAGAACTTATGAATGTGGGGCGAGGGTCATCCTCTGTTCCAAGGTTAATTTCTTTAAGTTCATCAACTGTTGACTTAATCTCTTCTTCAAATTCAGGGGGTGCATCCCGAATTTGATCTTCATCTGAATCATCTAAGGTCTCCAAACAAAGTCTATCGAGCGAATCGACGACTTCAGCAGGGACACTTTCAGATTCAAGATGGATAGTTATCATCAAGCAATATTCATCGTCGTCGAACGAACTAACGGAACCAAAGCCGATACCACTAGTCCAATTTTTATTGAATTTGGAATTCCAAATACCTTGGTGGTATCTAGCTTGACCCTTAGTCCATTGACTCGGAGCAAAACCTTTAGAGATAAGAGCTTTAACACCAAGAGGAAAGTAGCCAAAAGGTAATTCCATTAATTCATTGAAATCCGCCTCTTCAAGGATTACATCACCCTCATTCCTTGAAGAGGAAGTGCCAGGGAAGAACCTATGGACTTTCTTTACTTTTCCATCTAAGTTAGGGGCATCCTTAGTTACTAACCCTGAGACTCTGTCAGCGGACAGTGGGGTTAAGGCTAAGGACTTAACTGCCCTATTAAGCTTTTCATAAATAGTCAATTCAGGCTCGTCACTTTGAGGTTTAGATTTGTTACCCTCTTGGTCGCTATCTGAATCTAAAGTGAGATCAAACTTTGGAAGAGGATTGACTTTTTTGTAGTCGAAAGCAATTCTAGCACCCCTCCTTCTTGGTTCTTCATCTGAACTTGTTTCAAGTTCGATGTACATTGGGGGATTTCTCTTTTCAATGGAAGGGCGGCCTCGCCGCGTGCCCTTTGAGCCATCCTCCCACCTCTTTGAGGTAGATTGATTGGAGGCCTAAAAACCACGCGCTCGACGTCGTCTTCACTATTAGAATCGTCTTTTTTTTATTCTTGACTTTTTCTTTTCCCAATTTTTGAATTGCTTTCGAACTCTGATTTTCTGCCTTTTCCTCCTTAACGTTGATCTCTACCTTAGATTTGGTAGTGGACCCTTTGGGAACATAGTACGCAGCATCCTCATAGATCCCGATCTCGTGAATAGAGAATGGTTGCAAATCACCCTTGATTTCAAACTCAATGCCATCTCGTTGGTACTTGATGCACTGATGCAGGGTGGAAGGAACCATCCTATACTCATGGATCCAAGGCCTACCTAGGAGCACATTAAAGGACGTAGCCGAATCAATTATATGAAATTTCGCTTCAGTTTTCAACTCTCCTATCTCTAGAAGAAGTGTGATTGAACCTAAAGCCTTCTCGTCTTTTTCATTGAACCCACGAAGCACTAACTTGTCGGTTGAGAGCTTGCTAGTATCAATTCTAAGGTATGCGAGGGTCTTTATATTCATCACGTTGACCGATGCACCCGGATCAACAAGAACTCTTGATAATTTGAACTTTCTCACATTTACAGTGATGTAAAGTGGGCGATTGTGGTCGGCAGTTCCAAGGAGTAGATCTTCATCGGAGAAGGTAACTCCTGGAATTTCTTTGAAGTACAAAGCTTCATCCTCAGAAGTTGAAGCGAGTTGAGCTAAGCAAATCTCAGGGTCGAGAAGTGCTTTAATTAAAGTCTCCCTCATCTCTTTTGAAAGGATGAGGGCATCGTATATGCTCAACTTGGCAGGCAACTTTCTAAGGTGAGCTAAGACGTTGTAATCAACACTTGGAACATTAACATCAGGACCCGGTGGATTTGAAAGGGAGTTTGATTGTTGAGTAGAGACTTGAATCGGATCAGTGGAAATAAAACTTGTTTTCCCTTTTCCTGTGGGGAAGCCTAGGGGTAAAACCTTGCCACCACGTAGTTGTACTTGCACGATTTCATCGGAAGGACAATCTACGGGGAGGTCTACGCTCTCCTTAGGCGGTTGATTGTCATTTTCTGAATGAGAATCTGAATCGGAAAAGTCTATCACAACGGGACTCCCTTGGAAATTAATTTCAGGGGTATCACCATCTGATACGACATTAGATTCATCTTCCCCTTGAAGGGTCAAATCTGGAGAGCTGGGTTTTTGAACTTCTTGATTATCCCCAGCTGACTCCGGGTTATTTTCAACAGAAGGATCATTTAAAATTTCATTCTCAACACTAATCATCAAAATATTCGCAGAAGGATCTTTCTTTTTATTCAATTTTTGACCCTTTGCCTTTGATGGGGCAAAGTAAAAGTCAGATAACTTAAGTGGGGCTAGTGGCTTTGAACCACCATCCACCACTTGTACAGATCTCTCATCAACAAATTTCCTCTCTACAAAATGTTCACTCTTTTTATTTAATACAGTAGTTCCTACAACTACTGGAGAGGAAATCGTCCCAACATCCTCCTGCGATGCCTCCAGCTCAACCTCCCAGATCTGGCCCCGAGCTCTCGTCGGTAACTGTTGAGAAAGACGAAAAGATTGGTTAATCGACTTTTTAAATGCCCGGGATAGTGTTATATCCCAACCATCTTCAATGGACAAAGAAAGATTAGAAATTTTACCTGAAATGGATTTGACAGATCCCTGATCCGGATTAACCAAGTACTCATTTGGAATTATGATGTTACCTTGACGGAAGTTTTTCTTGAGCCAGTCCTTAAAGACTATACAGTCTTCGATTGTGTGGCCCAACATGCGATGGTAGGAGCAAAAGGTCGGATCGTCCTTTTTATTTTCCTCTTTCGGCTTTCTGGCCTCCGGCAATCGAAAATCTGGTTTCTTTAGAAGGCTCTTAAAAATTTTCCTCACCGACTCCCTTTTGAATGGATACGGACGAGCCAATCTCTCTTCAAAAGTGGGCCGGTAGTATTCTCTGGTAGGTTGAGAAGTTACCTGAAACGGTTGAGGTTTCTGAGTTTGTTGAACAGCAGAGTTTCTTGATTGAACATTGACCGGCTTCTTTCCCTTGTCGACTGCTGAAAACGTTGCTGTCTTTTTCTCAAAGGACTTCAACGGTTTACTAACCTTTTTATCTTCAGTAGAATCCTTCAAGAATGGCATTTTGGAAGCCTCTTCTTGTAAATTACTAGCTTTGTTAAGAAGCTTTTCAAAGGTTTTAATTGTAAACCCCTTCAACAAAAAAGCAATAGGCCCGTGGATGTTCTTTAGAAGAATTTCCACTGCATGTTGCTCTTGCAGTTGGGGTTCACACTTCATCGAGAGGTTTCGCCACCTCAAGATGTAGTCGACTAAAGACTCGCCCGATTTTTGCTTTTCGATGACGAGATCACCAACGGTTACACGTTGTTGAGCTCCTGAGAATCTCTTTAAAAAGAGACCCTCGAGCTCTGTGAAAGTTTTTACAGAACCGTTCGGTAGATCTGTGTACCACTCAAAAGCAATACCGGACAAACTACTCACAAACTGACAAAAGAGTAGAGCATCCGACCCTCCTGCATTGCAACAGCTTGCGCGGAAATGGGCCAGATGCTGTCTTGGGTTTTCTAAGCCGCTAAAAATTTTGAAAGAAGGTGGCACAAAACCCTTAGGATAAGGAACCAAATGATATTCCTTGGGGTAGGGTCTACCCTTTGGAATAGATACAGTTCCTTGTGAATGGGCTAAGGCCTCCCTTACCTGGGTTTCGATCATCTGACGGATATCTTTTTCTGGTGGAGGGGCGACTTCTGGAATCTTGAAACTAGAATCAGCCTTCCTGATGTGCTCGCCTGTTGTGAGTACCGTGGGCTGCAACTGCTCGGGTTTAGACTGTTGTGCCTGGAACATCTGATTCTGCATTTGTTCTACCTTTAGCATCATCTCTTTGACCTTTCTTTCCAGACTCTTGATATAATCATCTTTATCTCTCAGCTTAACAGAGGTATCAGAATCTGAGTCAACTGCTGCTGATTCTTCTTCTTTATCAGAGCGGTGTTTAGAAGGCTCAGCATCTTTAGTTGATGCTCGAGTCTCGACCATGTGGACATCCGCTACTGGTTCTTCCTCAACTAACAGATCATCTTCATCCGGATTGAATTCATCAACGGCCTTCTTCTTAAGAATATCTCTGATTTCTTGAACCACTTCCTCAACCGGCCTCCCATCTATTGCCTCAGCATAAATTGGCAGGTATCCATCGTAGTCCATCACTTGATCATACTCTTTCACATCTAGTTTATCAAAGATATTACTGATCTTAGCATCCTCTTCAGTGATTTCTTCACTAACCAACTGATCTAACATCTCTTGATCAGGATCTCGGGTCATCTCCTCCCCTCCGACTGTCCCGAGGTCGGTAGTCGCAAGGGTGACATCCTCAGTAGGGTGAGGGACATCCATCTTAATTGGTGATGGAGGGGCTTGAACAGCTGGGGCTCCAACATCAACATGAATAGAGTCCTCACTTCCCTGAACTGGGAGTCTAGGGAGTTTAACTGGTATCTGAACTTGAGGTTCCCTGAATTGAATCCCAATGGATCTACTGAACTTCTTTCTTGCACATGATTCTTCTGGCGACATGGGCCTCTTGCCCTTAACATCAACTGGTTTCAGCTCTTTTAAGAATTCTTTAGACTTTGCAATCACTGGGGCCAGCTTTGATAGTTTCGAAGGTGGGGTCGGTGGTCTGCCACTAAAAGAGCGACTCTGGCCAGACCCGGTTAATACTATCTCCTCCGTCTTTGTAGACGGGAGGCGAGGAACCCAGTGGTATCCATCCACCAAGACTGAAGACACAGGTTGTTTGACAAATTTCTTATTTTTTCTCACTGGTTGAGGAGTCAAGTTCTTGGCTTCGGACTTTTCTTCCTTTAGAACGTCTTTCTCAAGCTTGTGTGAAATCACTCCCTTCAAGTGTTTCACATACTGTTCCTTAGTTTGCCCCACTTAAGCAGCACAAGTATGGATGATATTTCTAAGCATCCTAGTTTTCAGAACTTGCTTCTCCTTTGGGGTTCTCTTAACATAATAGTCTACTGGGCTAGGCGGAGTGCTAGCTATCCGAGTAACTCTCTCCTCCCCTGCAGCAGCTGCGAGGGGGTGAAAATGACTCCCTTTAAGGAGTGGAGAAGAGGCAGGGATTGGCAGCTCCTCGGCAGCCTCAAGGTCGACTTTACTCAAGGCCTTCAGCTCGGCCATCTTCTTGGTCTTAGTGATTTTCTTTCTTAACCTCCTGAGATAGTTCTTCTTGGAATTCTTAGTACCGTAAAGAGTCTCAGCGCTAGAAGATCCCTTCTCAAACACTGTCTTGGCTGCAGCGGCAGCTTCCAGTTTCTTCGCATCTTCAAGGAATTCTTTGGGCGCATTAGTGATATCTAGCGCTGACCACAGACTAGGAGGGGCATCATTCCCGGCTCCTATGGCTAATTGAACTACAGGGGCATCTTTCTCACCCTTGACAGCAAGGTCAACCAACGTGTTTCCATTCATCACCAGTCTAAGGGACTTAAACCCTATTCTAAACTGAATTGAGTTCTCGTAGACTAACTCTTCAATCAGCAAATCCCGATCCATTGAAAACAACAGTTTGCCAGCCATTGCAGTTAATTTGATTTTCTGAGAATTGAGAAGGAGAAGATTTGAATTAAAAACTTGAATTTGAATTTTGAAAATAAATTTATATTTTATCGTATATATCGGGTTATAAAAGCTATAACCCGGTGTAAAATGATAGAATATAGAGTTTGATTTTGATTGAAACAGAGTTTGAATTGCCGTTGTATATATTCAACTACAGAAGGATTTTGTAGGAAAATATATAACAACAATAATCTGAATTTGATTTGGATGAATTTGAATAAGATGTTCGAATTTGAAAATAATTGAGTTTTGGAAATTCGAAAATCCGGCAGCATTTTCCCTTATTTTTGGAACTCAATGTGTTGAATTTTCATTCGACAAAAGGTTCACAAATAAATGTCGGGAAAAACACTAAGAAGGCCTAACTCTTTCAATCTTTAAAGGATGAAATGTTAATGGCGAACTTGTACCGGATAGAGTTTGAAGGTTTGTTGTATATACTAACTACGACGATCGTCGTAGAAGGACATATAACAACGATAATTAATTTGAAAAGATTTTAGAGAGAGTTTTGAAAACTCAAAAATTCGGCAGCATCTCCCCTTATTTTGGGACTCGAGGTGTTGGATATTCGTCCAACAAAAAGGTCCACATTAATTAGGGGAGATTTATTTGGAATTTACTTGACTCTTTCATTCTAGTTAGCGGATTAAGAATGAAATGTCATAGCTTAACTCTACCGATATAATTGAATTTTAAAACGAACCTTAAAAGCGAGTGTTATGCTTAATCGTGTATATCGAATTGAAATTGTTACAATTCAACATACAACGATACAATCATAACGATTATCTGGACGTTGGAAGGATTAAAACTCTACTAAAAGACTAGAATTTAGATTTTGAAAATTGAGGAGATTTTCTATAAGTTATATAACTTAGCATGCCACTAGTAGCCCGAGCACGCTAGTCTCTACAATTTATAGAAAGGGATAGGCTTGACTCTTTCACTCTACCAACCAAGTTGGAGGCAAAATGTCCAAGCCTAAATTCAGAGGGAGGCTTCCTACACTCACCTCTCTTTTGACATGTCTTAATTGAGTTGGTCACGCTCACCCAAGGGAGAAATGGGAGAGGGACCAACGGAGAGAAAGGTAGTCAAAACTACCGATGCAATAAAATTTGTACCGCTATTAAAGATGGAAAGAGAGACACTCCCCAGCGGAGTCGCCAATTTTGTTTTGATTAAAAAAAAAATTATATTTATATATATATATAGTTTTGAAAATATTTAATTATCTTTGGGAAGATTAAATTTTGAATTTTAGTTTTGAAATTTAACACAACATTAGGAACGATATATATTATCTCAAATAGAGAAAGTATCATTCACTAATTGGTTCAAATTTCAAAATCAAAATTTGAAATCAAATCCAAAAATCATTAATTTCATAATCAAATCTACGATAATGATTAATATACCTTTCCAAAGAAAGGAAATATCAATCATTATCGATCGTTTGAAAATGATGATAATGATCGTTGTATTTTAAATTTCCCAAAAATAATTAATTAGAGATTTTGAAAGATTTTTGATTTTGAAAATTAGATCTGGGTCACTAAATCTCCTACGAGCGCAAGCCCTCGTAGTTAATTACATCGTAGGAGAAATTGAAATTTCCCTACGAAAACTCTCGATTAAAATAGCGGTATAAATTCATTTTGGATTTTCAAAGTTAGACATCAAAGGAAGAAAAGGGTAGGAAATTCAAATGGTATTGGTTCAAATTTGAGCAGTTATTTTCAGAGTCAAAGGAAGAGAAGTAGGAAGTGTTTTGGGATTCTGAATTACTTCAAAAACACCCCAATCTATCCTAAGTGTTAGGCTTGTATTTGATTGAAAGAAAATTTTTAGTTTAAGTGGTTCATTTTATTAGAAATTTGGGATTCAATTCCCGAAAATTGAGGTCTTATGGCCCGAGCCAGCCTCAGAACCTAAGTCTAAATTGGGCACTAAAAATTAGCACCCCGAACCTAGCTAGTGCAATGCGAATCTGGTCTTACCCCGGCCTGGATTGGGGAGCCAGCTAAACCACCTAAACAATTTTAAAATATGAATCCGGTCTTTTTATGTAGAGTGGTCGGGACGTTATTTAAGAAAGGTATTTGAGAACGGGACTGACATCTAGAGCAGATCCTAAATGGTCCCTTAAACTTATGTTGGGTTTGATGTCTAAGCAATGCAATTAAATATTAGACTCTTTTAAATTTGTTGCTAATGCGATGCATGCTAATTGACTCGATTGAATGCAGAATTTGTATGTAGTAGTTTAAAAATTTTGGCTTAGAAAATAGGTTTTTCCCTAGAGATTGCATAACATCCCCTTGACAGATCGGCACCCTCATAGGCCAGGTGGTCTGCCAGAACCCGCAGGCGGGCAGATGCCTAACAAGGTTGAGAAGGTATAATATGAATGCATGAAAAACCCTCGGCGAGTCCGAGCTTACTTCTTAGGACCGTTTAGAGTTTCTATCTTATCTTAAAAATTTTATTTAATTAAAGTAGAAGAATTTTTTTGACAGACCCCTAAGAGCCTAAATTCAAATTCCAGGCTAAATGAAACACGGCATGCAAATAAAAAGACTAGAAAAATAGGAGTTCTAATGCGCAATCAATTAAATAAATCAATTAAATATATCAAGTTGAATGTCCATATGGCAAGTGCCACTCATTATTACATCTCAAAAATTACAAGGAATTAAAGTGGCCGGGCACCACTGACTACAACCCGGATTTCTAATCCTAAATCAAATGATTTTGAGATTTGGGATTCTTCTCATTGTCCAATCCTTCATCTTCTCACGAACTTCTCGATCCGTCGGTTCAGGATATCCAAATGGAAAGAAACTCCCCCTTGATCGGGGTGTTATCCTTCCTCTTTGGATATTTGTAAAGTATCCTAATTTGAATTCCAAATGGAAGAAGACTCTCCCCTTAGGGATGTCTTCACCTCTTTGGAATTCAAATTGGATATTCATATCCCAATCTCAAATCATTTTAAATAAATACAACCTTAAATGAATTAAATTTACATTGATAGAAATAAGAAAATCTAGACTCGATCCTGCAAGGTTATCCTAATAATCAACAGTTGTATATATTCCCAAGCAGTTATAATATGAAAATTTAAAATGCATTTTTTTAGCCACACTTGGCCATGCTCTTTTTATTTAAAGGGGGTCTTAAGCGCGGCAGGTACCTGTGCAAAGAGTATATATATTTTTTATTAACTGCCCCCTTTAATTTCAGCTCCTTGTATGAGCATGACCACCTGCATAAGATTGCACAAGTATAATTCGCTCCTAACCTAGGGGTAAATCTATCGTACAATCAATCCCAGAATGCAGAAAGTAAGTAAATAAACACATCAATTCTACACTAGCAAACAGCATGCAGTAAAAGCTCAAAACTCGGCACACAACTGCAGAAAGTAAAACACCGGCCTATCCTAAAACTAGAGTCGGTGATCCTAGCACACCATCTAAAGTGTGTGACGTAGGTCGTGTGGTTTTGATGTGTCCTAATTAGGATTATTAGTTAAAGTTATTTAAAGTTCGATTGGTTGGAAGGTTTAAGGGATTTAAGTTTGAATTCAAATATTAATAGCTTGAGGTTAATTTTAAGATTCATTTCGTTATTTGTTGGATATCACCTTTGTTTCACACCGAGGCCGTGAAGTTTATTTCACCTTCCTTGGGGCTAAGTTAATAGCCTCGTAGGCCTGGGTTACCCAGTGGTACCCGGTATAATTAAATATTTTAGGTTCATTAAGGCTTAAAAATTAATGAATTTTATGAGAGATGTTTGATTGCTGAATTTTAAAATTGATTAATTTAAGTTTGCCATTAATCGATTCGTGGCGTTGTGCCACCAGGCTCGAGGAACCAGCCTCCTTAGGACACTTAGCCCCGCAGCCCGTAGTAGTCCAGCCGATAAACCAAATTAATGTAATTGAATTAGAGGTTTTAAAAGGTTAGATAATTAATAATTGATCTATTTTTAAGGTTTAACACCCCTTGGAATCCATTCGTGGCGTTGTGCCACCAGGCTCGAGGAACCAGCCTCCTTAGGACACTTAGCCCCGTAGCCCGGAGTAGTCCAGCCAATAAACTTCATCTTTAGGATGGTTGTTGTGTTTTAAAAGGTTTGTTGAATGTTTTAAACATTAAATTAACATTTTCTGGAATTTTAGAATAATTTTGAATTTTATGAATTTTTGAATATTTTAATCATTTAATTAAAGGGTTGAAAATTGACTTTTTGATTAAGTTCAAATTCTGGAATGTTTGTATTTTATTAAAGTACTAGACCTTACTACGATCAGTTAGAAGGTAAGTACGTTGAAATTGGATTTTTCTGCATTTTATTAAGAAGGTTTGAAGTTTTGAACTAGTTTTAACTACGATTTGACCAATTTGTTGACTTTTTGAAATATTACAGATTTCTGGAATTTAACATTTTTGATAAATACTAGGAGTTGTTGTGAGTTGAATGCAAGTGAGTTTGGGTGATTTGGATTTTTCTTGAATTAGTTATGAAGGTTTGAAGTTTGGGTAATTATTGAATTTCTTGAAATTACTTAATTAGAGGGCATTTTTGTGATTTTTCTCCAAATGAAGCCCAAACTCCTTGAAATCAACTCCAAAGGTCAGAAATGACCTAAGGAGAGATTCCCAAGTGTTTTGGAAATTTTTGGAATTTTTAATAATTATTAATTAATTAAATGAATTAAATATTGATTATTACTTAAAATTAGATTAAGGTTCAAATTGCTGTAAAAAATTTTTGATTTTAATTTTCATTGGTTGAGGGTTTAATTATAGTCAGTTAGAGGGGTTAAACATAATTTTTGGATTTAAAATGGATTTATTATATTTTCTGGAAGTTTTAATGGCTTAATTAAGGTTTGAGCTTAGGAAAATTAATTAGGGATCTTTAAGATTTCAGAAATAAGTGAAAATTTTCCTAGTGGCTGTACATGTCACTAGGTTCAAGTATTTGAAGTTTCAACTCAAGAGGAAGTGAATCCTAATTATTGAAAATATTCTAAATTTTCTAAACATGTCCTTAATTATTGTCCTTAATGTCCCTAAGTTTGGTAGGTTTGAATCAAGGTTTCTCTAACCCTTAACTTAACATGACATAAGCACATAGAAACAATCAAATCCTAAAGCTAGGAGAGCCTAGGCTAAGTGCATGTGTGTGTACAACCTAAGCATGCAAAGACTAAATACAAGTTAAATAATTGAAGATTTAATCAATGAACACTTACCAAAGTAATTGTCCATTGATTGACTCTCATTCCCAATTAATTCTATTCAAATAGCCTTAATCCATGCTTGAAATTTCAAGGGGATCTCCCAAAATTTAAAGACTTAAATACATATAATTTTAAAATAGTTTTAAAACACATGTATAAGTAAACCTACATATATAAATATATAAGTTTTAAAAAAAATAATTCAAAATATTATCAAACTAAAATATTTTTAAATATTGAGAGATCCACTGATTTTTTTTAAAATCTTTTGGAAATAAATTTTTTTTAAATTCTCAAAATATTTAATATAATATTTAATTAAATATTAATTCAATATTAAACATATTCAAATAATTAAAATCAATAAAAATAAAATTGAGTTTTAAATATTGAAAATAGTTTTTATTTTTTAAATAAAATACATATATGTATTTTAAATATCAGCATATGTTTTAAAATAAACCCCTTTTTTTATTTTCATTAAACATGTAATATCATTTTAATTAAATATTAACTCAAATTAATCAATATTTAAAATATTTTAAAAGATATTAATATTTTAATTTGAGATTAATTTTAAATTAACACTTTTAATTTACTGATAATATTTATATAAAATAAATATTTTTTTGTAATTTTAAAATAATTTTATGCTAATTTAAAAGCAATCTGTAATTAAAAAGGATTTAAAACTCATTTTAAAACATTTTTTAAAAAAAGACGGCGGCTCCACGTGGCGTCTCCGGGTTCGTCCAGCAAACTCGGCGGCGGCAGCCCCACGCGTCAACCGCGGATGGCTTCACGCTGTTTCAACTTATCCACGTAAGCCCGCGTTTCTGACCGTCGGATCGAGGCGGATTACACGAACGGCAGGGATTGAATCCCGCCGTTTGATCTCAGTTAGGAGAGATCAGACGGCGCACAGTCAATCCCGCTGTTCTGGATGGAACGCCCAGATCTAGCCGGACGAAAAACGAAACCGCAGGATCGAATACACGTTGGACCCTGCGACCGAATGACTTAATCGGAGCCGTTGATCGGGAGATCAACGGCCAAAAAAAACGTACAGTTCAGGCGCAGTTCGTCCGAAGCCCTAAAAAGGTTTTTGAGCTCGTTCGATCGATATAGTTAATGAAATAACTTGAAATTTTAAACAGGGATTAAGGTGATGAACATAAACAATGGGGAACTAATTTTTTAGCACAATATTCACTAAACAAAACGCTATTTAAACTAGGTGTCTTAAACTAGGGTTAGAGTTTTACAGCGATTCAAAGGACGGTTTGGACCGTTTTTGGATTCTCTGAACTTGTAGACTGTCCACGTTTATTTGTCATGTTGAATCCACGCTCCAATGCTCCACGAATCTCCTTGTAAAAGCCTCGGACCGATTGAAGCTTGAGTTCGCCGGAAGATCGTCGGCCACCGCTTTGACCGGTCGGATTTGAGTGGGGATGAGTTGGGAAATGTCTGGGGAGCTCAATGGAACAGGGGGCTGGGCTTGAGAGAGCTTAAGTGGAGAGAGAGGGTTAGGGTTAGAATGAGAGGCATTAGGCCCTCTTTTCCCTATTCAAATGTCCCCAAGCCAAATGGATGGCTGGGATGCATCAGGGGGCTCTCCCTGATGAGGGACAAGTGTCCCAAGCCATCAGGTGGCAGGGAGAAAGGCTGGGAAAGGCCCTCCAACCATTGGCCAAGCTAAGGGAGGTGGGGGGGACCACTGCCATTTGAGGCTAAACCAGGGCCTGATCTTTGTTAGGGGAGCTCTGAGTGAGCTTTAAACCAAAAGGGGGGTCGGCCTAAAGCAGCCCCAATGGAGGAAAAGGGGTTTAGCACATGATGGTGCTCCCTTTAAGAGGTTTAAATGAGGGTTTGACAATGTTGACCAGTCAACTGGTCAAAGGAGGCTGAGGTGGCAGGTGAGGGAAAGTTTAGAATTGCTGGAATGGATTGGTGGGGAATGGGCTAGCTTGGATCAAGCCATTTGAGGCATTTAAGCCTCTTAAGGAGGTTTGTTGACTATGTTGACCAGTCAACTGGTTGACCAAGGGTGAGGTGGCAACCAAGGTGATTTAGGAGATTGATTATGAAGCATAGAAAGGGTTTGACAAAGAATTGAGTGGATTTGGAATTTAATTCAAAGTGGAGGCCTTAATGGTTGGTTCGGTCAAACTAGGTTGACTGAGTCAACCAGGTTGACCCAGGATGTGGGTTTGATCCAGGTGGGTTTGGTACAATATTTGAAGCTTAGTAAAGCTGATTCCATGGTTAAATGGTTCATTTAGGTCAAAAGGGCTTAATGGGCCCTTAATGGGCCCTTAAGCCAAAATTAGTTGACTTGGTCAACCGCCTGGGTCCAGGATCTGGAAACGGGTTCAACAGATTTCGAATGACATTTCAAGACTAATGGAAGTGGTTCCATAGCCTGGAGAGGTCATTTGGGTCAAAACACCCATTTGGACCCTTAAGGGGTCATTTGGGTCAACTAAGTTGACTTGGTCAACCAGGTTGACCCAGGGCTTGGAAATGGGTCCAACAGGTTTCAAATGACGTTTCAAGACCAATGGAAGTGGTTCCATGGCCTGGAGAGGTCATTTGGGTCAAAACACCTATTTGGACCCTTAAAGGGCTTCTTAGGTCAACCAGGTTGACTTGGTCAACCAGGCTGACCCAAAGCCTGGAAATGGGTCCAACAAGTTTGGTTCTATATTTGAAACTTGCTGGAGGTGGTTGCGTTCAATTCGGAGTTCATTTGGTTTGAAAACACCATTTGAGCCCCATAGGGGTATTTTGGTCATTTTGACCCCTGGTCAATTGGGGGTCAAAGTGGGTCAACCAAAATGCAGTTTACGGCTCAGTGAGTCATAATTAAGGGTCTGGAAGTGATTAGAGGCTTTGAAGAGAGCTCTAAGGTCAAAATCCACTGGATGGCAGATCTAGTGGCATAGGCCGTAAATATTTGAAGGTTTTGCAACCTATGGATTTTGATTAAGTTTCTGGGGTTAAAGACCTCGGAATGGGCTCAAATTTGGACGGTTGCCTCCAGAGACATGTCCCATCAGTATGCAACTGACGAATTCTGAATCGGAGGTCAATTGATTGATTTTGAAGTGTTTGAAAATTTGCTGAAAAAGGCTTTGAGGGCTCGGCCTTTTAGCATTGGATTTGGGTCTGGATTTTTTTGAATTTGATCTGGATTTGATTGGAATTTGAATTGAATTAAGGTCTGGATTGACTTGAGATCTAAATTGATCCTAAGGTCTGGAATTTAGAAGAGTCCTAGAGTCTAGAGTAGATCCTAGGATCTAAAGTCTAGAAGGCTCCTAGAGTCTGGATTGATCTGGAGATTGAATTGATCTGGGGTCGAGATTGGCCCAAGTGACCTCATACAAAAATGAGGTCAACAGTGCCTCCTTAAAGTAAAATCCAAGGCAGGAGGCTAAGGAAGTGTGGTATACATCCTCTGAGAGATCTTAGCATATATTTGTATAAGCAACTCTATAAGTGGTGGAAGCAGTGTAGAGAAGATCATTTGATTCTTCCTAGTAATAAACTTCTAACTACTTCTCTTGTACTTTGCTCTTCTATGGATAAAATGAATATAAGTTTGCTCGTCATCTCTTTCATGTCTAGCTAATAATCTTATTTTGAACTGATGATATAAAGAGAATATTATGTACTAATGTACACTCTTTTGTTTTAATGAAAGTATTGATATTTTCAATATTTCTCATTCTTCATTTAATACATGCACTTGTCATAGGTGCAATAAAAAACTAATATAATGTATAGCCTTGATGGACAAAAGCTAAAATAAATAGGAATAATGAAATGAAATATTGGCATGCCTAAACATAAGAAATTTAAATATTCTAGGTTCTATGGAGATAATAAAATTGTAGGAAGACTTACAATCTTTTTTTCACCACTGCAAGCTCGATCGAGATCTAGGGATGCATATACTCAAATCTACATTTATAATTAAGAGTCTCATCAGGAAAGTTATATAGTTTACATGCGTCATTCTAAAATATTTTATTTCAATAGTATCAAATATTTCTAATTATATTTCATTTAGTGGTACGAACGCAAAAAAAAACATTTTCCATTTTAGTATGATAAATTCATATACTTAGAGTTAGGGCTGTCAAAATCGCTCGGGTTTGCGTCTAACCTCGAAGTAACCCAACATTAGTTGACCTGACCCGAACTTGTCCAATTTTTTAAAATGGGTTACTTTCTTGGACCCAAACCCTAGCCACTTTGGACACGGGTCAACCTGACACAACCCGCCAACCCATCTTCGAAGAAGGCATTGGTTGTATTGAGCTCACCTCTCGTGACTTTTGATTGGAAGGAACATTGTCAAAGGAGGCGTTAGAACTAAACAATGAGCTCAAGCGCTCAACTATGGTGAATTTTAATTGGAAGGAACATCATGAAGGAGACATTGGAAGTTGGAACCAAATGGCAGAATTGGCACGATCCAAGATGGTTAGGTGAGAGCGGTCGCTGCCTAGGCGAGTGCAAATTGCGGATCTATATGTGGGATGGCTAGGCGAGCCGAGTGTGGACCCATGGTTGGGAGAGGGAAAGAGGCGTATCAAGTTTGAGTTAGGCAAGTGCAGATGCTGGCAAGGTGAGTGAAATATTGGTGCAGTCCAGGACAGGTAGGTGAGTGTGAAACTGGCATGGGAGAAGGGGAGAGGTAGATCCAAGTCAATCGGGTCGCTTTTTAGTTTTGAGTCAACCTGAAACTGACGTAAAATTTCAAATGGGTAAGATTTATAAACTCGAACATGTCCTGTTTCAAAATTGAGTATGGTCTAATCAAAAATTTTGGGTCGGGTTCGAGTTGGGTTTTTAGGTCGTGTTAAATATTGATAACCCTACTTAGAGTAAGTAGTAGTTTGGTGACAATTTAGTATAACAATTCTCTGTTGGTTCGATACTTTACTCTATCACTTTATTATTTGATATGACACATATATTTACGTAATTCAGTGGGTTGTTATAAATTTTATATCTATGAAAATTTAAATATATTTCAAATCAGTGAGTTTAATATTAGCCACAATTAACCTCTCACCCCACCGTATTAAGTTTTTTGCGTCGTTACTGGAGAAGTACATGTGCATTACAATTTTAAATTATTTTGTTTAAACAATTGCATAATTAAACCTACTTGTGTCTGTATCTTTATTGTGTTTGCTAAAAATTTTAAAAAATTCAAAAAAAAAATTGTTTGATTGTTTATTTTATGATTTTTAATTGTTGGAACATTGTTGTATGCATGGTAGATCTAATAATGAGCCATTATTATTTGATCCAGAAATAGAAAGGATCCTTACAAAAATTTGAAAAAAAAATTCAAATGTCTATCCTAGTATAAGATCAGGACGATGCTAAACCACTTAGGGAATATACTAACCCTGTAGTAAAAAAGAATTCATCAAGGAATCAATATACCTACTCTCCAGGCTAATTATTTTGAATTGAAATAGGTCAAAATAAAAATTGTTCAAAATTCTTAGTTTGGGAGAACTCTTGTTGAAGACCCCAAATTATATTTAGCTAGTTTCTTAGAAATATGTGTAATATTTAAGTAGAATGGTGTTAGATATGATGTCATTATACTTGGATTATTCTCACTTTTTCTAAGAGACAAAGCTGAGATGTTAAATTCTTTACCCTAAACTCTATAACCACTTAGAATGAGTTAGCATATAATTTTCTAACTAACTATTTTTCACCTTAAAAATTTTTATACTTAGAAATGATATCAATACTTTTTCCCAGTTTGAAATAGAATCAATTTATTAAAGTTAGGAGAGATTTAAGAAGATGCTTAGAAAATGCCTCATCATATTTTAACCTATTGGTTGGTCATTTAGACCTTTTATAATGAATTAGTATGTTCTTTTAGGTTAATCATAAATGCTTCAGCTATAGGCTTTGTAATGTTTAAGCCATTTGAGGATGCATATGAATTAATTGAGGAAATGACTACTAATAATTATCAGTGGCTTGCTGATAGGGTGAATTCTAAGAGAGTAGTTTAAGTTTATGAATCAAATGCTTTGCCATTTCTTATTGCTCCATGAGCGATTATTTAAAATAAATGAGATACTATAAAGTAATAGCTACACTAATAGGTATAATAATTACCCTAATTCAATTAGTTATACTAAACGTTCAAACGCTATAGCACCATATCATGCAGCACCGCAACATCACGCTTTAGGTTTTGAACAAAATGATTATGTTGGTAATTGGAACATACCACTAGAAGATGTTATTACACAATTGGGAATTCAACTACAATATCAATCTATTGGGCTCATAAAAATAGAAGACCATAAAGGGATCTTACTAGGTTGATTAAAAATAAAAAATTAGAAGAACAATGCAATAGAGTGGGAAAGATTTGGGAGACCCTTATAAGTACAGAGACCTACCTCATAAGAATTAAGGTGAAAGAGAACATATAAAATCACACTATAAGAAATTCGCCTATTACCAGCAGATTTTTGGTGGACAAATTTCCAGTTGTTTTTCAGACAAAATTCCTGCAGATTATGATGAAATATTTTTGATATTTTTTACATATTTTCTGACGGTTTTTCGACGGATTTGTTTTCGGTGGACATTTCAGCTGATTTTAATAATTTATGAAAAAAATTATATTTTTGTAATTTAAATAATTAATTATTTTATAATTATTTAAGTTTATTATTAATTTAATAATTTTAAATTAATTATTAGTTTAATACCTTAGTTTATTTAATTATTAATTTAATAACTTATCTTAATTATAATAACTTAGTTAATTATTAACTTTAATATTTTATTTTAATTTTTTCTTAAATAATTAAAATAAGTTATTACTTTATTAATTAAATAATTATTAATTTAAAAACTTATTTTAATTCATTATTAATTTTATAGCTTATTTATTAAATTTAATAAAAAAATCAGAATTTTTTGCCAAAAAAATTTGCCAATAATACGTGATTTTTCTATAGTGACCCTTATTGAACAATCCTACTCTATAAAGAGAATATGGAAAATAGACCATGAAGGTAAGGTTATTAGGGATTTAAGAGATTTCAAAAAAGCTTTTGGATAGATTATTGATGACATCAAAGGAATTAGCCCGTCAATCTATATGCATAAAATTTTAATGGAAGATGATTAAACACTAAAAGTTGATCCTAAAAAAAAAAGATTAACCCTTCCAGAAAAGAAGTAGTTAAGAATGAGAATCTTAAATGGCTTTATGTTGGGATTATCTATCATATTTCAGATAATTCTTGGGTGAGCCCTTTTCGTTGTGTTCTTAAAAAGGGTAGCTTGATTGTAATATCCAATGAACATAATGCACTTATTTCTACTATAATTGTCACTAGGTGAAAACTTTGTATAGACTAGAGGAACCTAAATAAGGCCACTAGAAAAGATCATTTTCCCTTGCTTTTTCTTGACTATATGCTAGATAGGTTGACAGAGCATTCATTCTACTATTTTTAGATGGATATTCATGTATCACCAAATTCTTATAACACTAGAGGACCATGAAAATACTAGCTTCACTAGTCATTATAGGACATTTGTTTTTAGGAGAATGTCATTTGGTTATTTTAATGATTTTATTTCTTTTTAAAGATGTATGATGTCAATTTTTTTTAACTTAATTAAATAGAGTATAGAAATCTTCATGGATGACTTCTCCATATTTGGCACTATATTGACTTTTATCTTGAGCATTTAACTTCTATTTTGAAAAGATGTGTAGAGACAAATTTAGTGTTAAATTAACAGAAATGTCAATTCATGCTAAAGGCATTTTTTTGGGGCATAAAATTTTTAAGGATTAGAGGTAGACTTTGTAAATATTCATGTTATATAAAATTTTTATCCACCCAATTTTATTAAAGGAATTAGAAGTTTTCTTGGCCATGCAGGATTTTATAGGGAATTCATTAAGGACTTCTCTAAAATTCTTAAACCTTTATGTCATTTATTGAGGGAAAAGTATTCCTTCTATGTTTGATACTACATGCCATGAAACATTAAATACTTTGAAATAACATTTGATTAGTGCTCAAGTTATTATTGTTCTTGATTGGTCTTTACCTTTTATAGTGCTGTGTGATGCAAGCGACTTTACTATTAGAGCTATTCTTGGTCAAAAGCAAGATAAAAAATTCCACTTCATTTTTTATGCTAGTAGATGTTGACCTCATTTCTGTATGAGGTCACTAAGACCCTCTTGGGTTTATTTCTAGTAACCCATTGATTGGAAAGTTTCTACTCCCTAATCATATAGGTCCTAGATAAGGCCCAAATTAACCTCAATCAAACTCAACCCCACTTTCTAATCCAATTCTTGGATCAACCACCAATCAGCATTCAATCAATTCTCCATCAACATTCAATCAATTTCCAAACCCCATCTAATCATCAACAATCATCTTTTTGATTGTTAGTGATATGGATAAGTCACCCCTAATCATCTAAATATAAAATCAAATCCAATTCCTATGTTTAAAACCAATTCCAAGGGCTAAGGACTAAGGTCCTAAAACCCTTTCCAGGGGAATTTTCAAATCCTATGGAATCCATCCTAATGACCTCTAATTTAGGTTCTATCAATTGTATATCATTTAAGCATGTCTCTAAGTTCAACCATCCAAATTTGAGCTCAATCCAACATTCATAGCGCTTGAAACTAAATCTTTTTCCAGAGGCTGTAAAACCTTTAATTATTTACAACCCATGCTGCTTGACTTGTCATCCAGTGGATCTTAGCCTTGGGATCATTTTCAAACCTCCCAATCACACTCATGACCTCCGTTAGGACTCACTCATCAATGATCTTCACTTTTCTCAGCCCAACTTGATCCAAAATTCATTAGGGATCAAAATGATCATAATGCCCTTTAAAGGGGTTTTAGTATTTTCCCTCGAGTTCAATTCAATCTTCCTACCTAAATTCTCAAAACCCATCCCAACGGATCCCAATCACCATTAGGAACATAATGAACTCAAACGTATACTTAGGTTTGACCTGGTTGACCAATTCAACCATGGTTGACCAAGGTCACCCTTAAGGGGTTTGAATACCCATTTCCAACCAAATGCCTTTCTCTTGGCTTGCAACCACACCCATTGAGTTCATATGATCAATTTGAACTCAATGGACTCAACTCTTAACCCTAGGTCAACTTGGTTGACCAAGACAACCAAGTTTGATAAAATCTTCCATACACCTCCATTCATTCAAATCCCTTGCCCAAGACCTTTACAAACCCGTTTAGACCCATGGGGTGACCCATTGGGTTTTCAAGAGCCCTCCTTGAGGACCCAAGCTTTGTGTCCACTTGGGTTAGCCATTTGGCTTGACCCAAGTACCCAAAGAGAGGTCTCCCTTGAGTCATTCCTAAGTCCAATCCAAATTGGATCAAACCCATGGTGGCATTGGGTCTCCCTTGACCCAATACACCTTCCCTAATCAACCCATCCATTGGTTTAACTTGGGCTAGGAGTTAGGCTAACCCAAAGTGGACAAAACCACTTGGGATTGAGCCAACTCACATCTTAAGCCCAATTGAACCTAGACAAATTCTCGACTAGGTGGCCTTAGGTCCAACACATTTGCCCTAGCCAGCCCAGCCTTTGGGTTGACTTGGGTCAACCTCTAGGCTCGCCCAAAGTTGTCAAAACCACATTGACCCAAGCCATCTCCCACCTCAGGGTAATTCAAAACCAATTGCCACTTGCATTGGGTGCACTAGAGCCTAACCTACCTCCTATATCTGACCCATGGTCTGACTTGACTTGGGTTGAGCCCAAATGGACCCAAACCGTACAGGTTTGGATCAACCCGAGCCATCCAAATGAATTGGACTCCCTCATGTCCAATTGAGCTCACTATATCCCTATCAGCCTTTCCAGATCACATTGACCTAGACCCTGGCAGGCGACAACCAGAACCAATAGAGAATGAGCTTCGGTGGTCCCCCCCCCCCCCCCCCCCCCCCCCCACTTTGAGTCTAATCCAAAGGCTTCCAAAACTTGGGTATCTAGCTACGAAGAATCTAAAGAGCCAGAATAAGAGAAGACTAAATAATTGAAGATAAAGAATATCACACTCAAAGTCACTTGCATATGTACTAGGATCAAAATCCGGATTATTGTCAGTTGTGTCTGGACACTTTAATTTATGTATTTATGTGTTGTGATAAGCAAGGCAATTTGCCTATGGATATTTATTAATTAGTTTGATTATATTTCATGTGTTAACTTGATTACGTATAACATTATCTGTTTTTCTTAGTTTTTTGGTATTTGTGAGCAACTTTTTTCTTTAGCCTGGATACCTGAGGCTCGTGAGGGTGTGAAAATTTTTCTACTTGTAATTAAGATTTAAAATTTTAAGAGTTAAATAATATAGAAAGATAACAAATCTAGGGAATAAGCTGGGGATCGTCCCCGGGGTCGCATGCATATTAATGCATATCTGTTCTTTATTTTAAGACACTTCTTCGCCTATGGGTAGATTTAAGATAATCCGACCTATGAGGATGAGGAGTTAAACCTGGTGAAGCTTAGTCTTCTAAAAAACTATTTTAAAAACTTTTTAGGTTCAGGTCACCATTATGTGGTGTCCAATTTAGATTTAGGATCCAAAGCGAATCTTGGATCATAAGACCCTAACATTCAGGAATATAAACCCAAATTTCTAATAATACATTCAACTCAAACTAAATCTTCTTTCAATCCAAAACTTAAAGTCCAATACTTAGATTAGGATGGGACATTTCTAGATTATTTCAGAATCTCAAAGTGTCCCCTACTTTTCTTCCCTTGACTCTAAAAATAAGTGCTCCAATTTGATCCATTCTCACTTGAAATTCTAAAATTCACCTCCTTTGATATCACTCATAGAAAATCTTTCAACAAAAATTCATCATTATTTTAATCTAGAGTAATTTTAGGAAATTCTGATTTTCTATGATATAATTAAGTACGAGGGCTTGCGCTCGTTGAAGATTTAGATCCCACATCCACCTTTTTCAAAATCAATTTTCAAAACTCAAAATCAATCTTCTTTGTGAAAATCAAGCTAATAGTGATCATTATCGTCATGTTCCATCTATCAATAATAAATCATAGTTTCTCTCTTTAGGGAGATACATTATTTGTTATTGCAATATGGAATATGAAATTAGTGCTAGTTCGGGTTATAGTGGCTGAATATTAACAAAATCTTATTTTGACCATTCGGGATCATATGCAATTCTTATTTGAATTCAATTACTACAATCAGGATGACAACTTTCAATTTTATCATCTGAATCTGTTAGCAAACGATATATTTGCATTAATGGATAATATATTATTTATAATGAGAAGTTTGATTTTAAGACTGTAGATTCAATATTAAATTTCACAAATAAGATTAAATCTTTCAAAACTTCCTTTTCAAAAATTCCACAAACAGTAGAATCTTAAATTTTGAACAATATAATTACACAACTATTGAAAATGAATTACAATAATTATTTTTTTTCTTTTGACAAGTTAAGATCATATTTGATTAGTATAAATGTAATTGTTTATACTAATTATTCTTCAATTAAATATCTTATGAAAAAGAAAGACACCAAATCTAGATTGGTGATGTGGATTCTTCTGTTACAAAAAAATGATCTCCAAATTTCGGATAGAGAAGAAATTGAAAATTAAATTGGTGATCATCTTTTAGACTTTCAATTGAAAAACATACATCAAGTGAGCTTGAAATTAATGAGTATGTTTCTAATAAACAATTATTTGCTTTGCATCTAAACATACTGCCATCGTATGCTGATATTGTCAATTATATATTTAATGGTATACTTCCATATGATTTATCTTAGATTCAAAAGAGAAAATTTTTACATGATACCAAATATTATTTTTTGGATGAACCATATTTATTAAAGGCTTGTAATTATCAAATCATTAGAAGATGTGTCCACGAGGAAGAAGTAGAATCATCATTAGGGAATGTCTTGATTATCATTACGAAGGACATTTTGGAGATTTTAGAGATGCTTCTAAAATCCTTCAATCTGGATTTTGTTGGCCTACATTTAAGAATGTTAATGATTTTATTAGAAAATATGATCAATGTTAAATAGTAGGTAATGTTTCTAAAAGAAATGAAATGAACTTGGGCTATGTTTTGGAGATTATCATATTTGATGTTTGGGGATTGAATTTTATGGGACCATTTGTACAATCTCATGGATGTCAGAATATTCTTATTGCAGTGAATTATGTTTCAAAATGAATTAAAGGAGTAGCAACCCTTAAAACTGATGCTCTGGTTGTGCTTTAATTTTTAAAGAAAATATTTTTTTTGTAGATTTAGAATACCTAAGGTTTTAATTAGTGACAGAAGAAGACATTTCTACAATAAGAGAATAAAATCAACTTTAAGGAAATACGATATTCATTATAGGGTTGCAATAGCTTATTGTCTCCAAATAATGGACAAGCTAAAATTAGCAATATGGAGATAAATAAATTTTGTAAAAAAAAAACTATCAGTTCTGATAAGAAGGATTGAGCTACTAAATTAGGTGATGCATTATGGGCATATAGAACTGCCTTTAAAACTCTTATTGATATGTCTCCTAATAAATTAGTTTATGAAAAAACTTGTCACTTTCTTGTAGCATTTGAACATAAAGCATTTTGGGTTGTTAAAGTATTAAATTTTATTCTTGAATGAATAAATGAGAAAAGATTAATACAGTTAATGAATTGGAAGAAATTAGAAATAAGGCTTATGAAAGTATTAGGATTTATAAAGATAAAATTAAAAAATGACATGATCGTAAGCTTCTAAGAAAAGAATTTACCCATGGACAAGATCTTTTGCTTTTTAATTCTAGACTCAAATTATTTCTAGAAAAACTAAAATTCAGATGGTCATGATCATTCAAATTAAAGCCTTGCTGGATTTATAGCCTGAGATGTTTGTATATTTTTTATTCATGAAGATCCATTTTACATGCATAAAAATTCAAAATTGTTATGGAAGGAGGAACTATACAACAACAACAATAACAACAACATCAAGCCTTTATCCCACTACGTGGGGTTGGCTACATGAATCTTTTTTCTCCATTATGTCCTATTAAAAGTCAAATTCTCGTTTAAATCTAATAAAGAAAGGTCATTCCTAATATTTTCTAACCAAGTCTTTTTAGGTCTACCCCTACCTTTCTTAACATAAGTCAAATCTAATACCTCTACTCTCCTAACCGGGTCATCGCAAGGCCGCCGTTTTATGTGACCAAACCATCTAAGGCGACTTTCTCTAATCTTATCTTCTACTGGAGCTACTCCAACCTTTTCACGTATATGCTCATTTTGTATCCTATCTCTAAGGGTAAAGCACTCATCCACCTGAGCATCCTCATCTCTGCCACACTTAACTTAGTATTATGCTTCTCTTTTAAAGGCCAACATTCGGCACCATAAAGCATTGCAGGCCTCACTACCATCTTATAGAATTTTCCCTTAAGTTTGAGGGGTACATTTCTATCACATAACAAGCTCGATGCATTCCTCCACTTCAACCATCCAACTTGAATTCTGCTGATAATATCCCCATCTATTTCACCATCACTCTGAACAATAGATCCAAGATATCTAAAACGTGTATTCTTATTAATGACTTGATCGCCCAAAGTCACAATCCCCTCACTAGGTCTATTACTACTATAATTACACTCCATATATTCCGTTTTAGATCTACTCAAGCGAAAACCTTTAGACTCTAAGGTTGACCTCCATAATTCAAGTTTACCTTCAACTCCCTCTCTAGTCTTATCAACAAGAAGAATATCATCAGCAAAAAGCATACACCAAGGTACATCCTCTTGCAAATGTCTAGTGAGAACATCCATGACTAAAGCAAAAAGATATGGGCTTAAGGCTGATCCTTGATGTAACCCAACCGAAATAGGGAAATATTTGGTCAATCCACCTTGTGTTTGAACACAAGTAATAGCTCATGCATACATATCTTTAATGATTTGAATATAAGCATTATTGACTCCTTTCTTTTCAAGAACTCTCCATAGCACTTCTCTTGGAACTTTATCATATGCTTTTTCTAAATCAATAAATATCATATGTAGATCCTCTTTATTTTCTCTATATTTCTCCATCAAACCTCTTAATAAATGTATGGCTTCCATAGTCGACCTACCCGGCATGAATCCAAATTGATTTTGAGAAACATTAGTATCACGCTGCAACTTATGCTCCATAACTCGCTCCCATAGTTTTAAAGTTGAGGGTTGTGTTAGGTAGTCGACAGCCAGCGTAAAACTTGTCGAACAATAATGACATCATTTAAGATATTGTGTTAATGGAAAGAGGAACTATCTTGTACAATTTTTTTAGGGTAAGATGCAATCTTGTAAAATAGCATAAAAATTTATTAATATAAAATACACTTAAAATACTTAAGAATTAATTAAATTTAGTATACATTTGCTAAACATATTTATAATTTATCTCTCTCTTTTTATATATATAATTAAGTGATTTATTATATTTTAAAAATATATATTGACGATATAGATTCATATGTTAATGAAAAATAAAAAATATAGCATCTCATTATACATTTTTTTAAATATATATTATAATAGTTATTTATTTTTAATTTATTTCTTTAAACTAAATTTTTTAATTCAGAATAACAGGCGCAGGCGGAGGCGCGCAGAAACCCTATTTCAGAAGAAAGTCTATACAGGTGATCGAGCGGAAGCGGCGCGGCGCGGCAAGATGGGCCGTGTGCGAACAAAGACAGTGAAAAAATCTTCTAGGCAATTGATCGAAAATACTATTCTAGAATGACTCTGGATTTTCACACTAACAAGAAAGTTCTCCTGGAAGTGGCAATTATCCCTTCGAAGCGGCTTCGGAACAAGATCGCCGGCTTCTCGACCCATCTGATGCGCCGGATTCAGAAAGGCCCAGTGCGTGGCATATCGCTGAAGCTGCAGGAGGAGGAGCGCGAGCGCCGAATGGACTTCGTCCCCGAGGAATCCGAGATCAAAGTCGAACACATCGAAGTTGACTCCGACACATTAGACATGCTCATATCTATTGGCATGGCCGAACTCCCGGGAGTTGAGAAGATGAATGAGGCTCCCGCTGCTCCGGCTCTTGCTGGACGCCCGGCATTTGTAAGAAGGACCTAAGTTTTTCTATCCATCTTTCGTTTAGTATTCTGTTCGAAGTTGTTAAATTTTGCATTTTTATCGTTTTGATCTCTGGATTGACAGATGGAGTTTTTTTCTAAATTTCCCTCTCTCTCGTTTAGATCTGTACTTGCTTCGGTTATGTTTTGTTTGGTTTATAAATTTGCAGATGGTTTCAAATTAATATTCTGGGGTAGATTATTAACAATTTCAGATTGGCCTCTTGCTCTGAATAATTTTGTTGGCTAATTTCTTTTGACCCTTTAGGATAATTATGCAGATTTTAAAGTAAGCTAAGTTTTCCCCAAAAAGTTGGTTGGCATGAACCTAAGAAATGATTGTGTTTGTACTTCATATTATAATATTATCGTCTGTTTCTTTCAAATACTATCACACGCTTTTCTTTCCAGCACTGTCTATTTTTAGTATTTGGAAACTTGCTAAAATTTACATCTTTATCATTTGATATTTGGATTGATTGATATAGCTTAATTAAAACTTTGCTTTTATTTATTTAGATATCTATTTGGGTTGGTTATTTGTTGTTTGGTTTATGAATGTGCAAATGGTTTAAATTTTTTCTTCCAAGGAAGCTTATTAAAATTTTCAGTTTGCCTCTTGCTTTGAATAAGATTGTTGACTATTTTCTTTTGACTCTTTAGGATGATTATGCATCTTTAGTTAAGTAATTTGAAAAGTCTGTTGGTATGAGCTTAAAGGAATGATAATGTTTGAACTTCATGATACAATTTTCAGAAAGTTTACTGTTCTTTCAAACACCATCACAAAATTTTCCTACAAACTTTCATAATATTTATTTTTTTCTATTGTCTGATTTTTCAAAAACAATGTTGTTCTATTTTTTCAAAAGATAAAAAATTTATTTACACACAACTTTCAAAAAAGTTTTTTTTTTTTTCGAACTAAAATTCTTCAAATATTTTTACCAATAGCCGCAGTTGCTCCAAATGGATTTTATATGTGGTTAGGGCTTGTGCTCCTCAACTTGGATTAAAGAGAGTTTGAAAAATTCAATTTTAGGAAAAAATGGACGGACTATTACATTGCATGCATGAGGAAGAAAGGGTGTTTTTAAGGGTACTTAAGCGAACATATTTGTTTTAGTAGGATAAGCCCTGAATGGATTCATTGTGGGTATTGAATAGGAGTTAGAAATATAGTGGGCGAAAACATTCTTGATCTCGTTAGTAATATTGATATATACCAAGAAATATAAGCACATTGTTAATTTCAAAAGTGGAACCATCAACTCACAAATTGGAAAGAATTGTAAGGAACTTGAAATGTGAGAAATTATTAATCTTTCTTGATAAGTTGCTATGAATGATTGGCATGTTTGAATTGCTTAGTTGAGCCAAAAACTAATGTAGGATAAAATTGAATAGTTCTTTCAAGAAAGATTAATTTAGAAGTTTTAGGAGAACCTATAGATATGTTGTGCGGTAGTGGCGTGATGAGTTTCTAAAGATTATTAAAAGAATAGTTTTTCAAAGATTGCTAGAAGAAGGATTAATATTATTGAGACTTATAATGATGATAGAAAGCTAATAATTTTGCTAAGAGGTTTTCAAGCTTAACAAGAGCTATAATTTTTTGTTATTTGTATAATATAGTAAACACTAAAAAGAAAATCAAACACATAAAATAGTACAACAAAATATTAGAGTTCTAAAGACTTTATTGAAGTTAATTGCATAAGAAGTGAAGATTATATGATATTAATTGAAAATGAAGGCGTTAAAGAAATATTAAAAATACTATTTTAAGAAGTTTTTAGAAATAAAGTATTTTAATAGAGTATAATTATCAAGATGGTTATGTATATTATAGATTGATCCAAAAAAGTGAAGTATTATTAACTCTGAAGTAGATGCATATAAATATATAGTATATGGATGAGATACCTATTGTGATTTGGAGAGTTTGGTTGATGCTAAATGGTCTGGCTAACAAATCCTTTCAATGAAATTTTAAAGGCATAATATCAAATGATTGAAGAAGCATCATGATATACAACAACAACATCAACATCAACATCAACATCAACATCAACATCAAGCTTTTATCCCACTATGTGGGATCGGTTACATGAATTCTTTTTTTCCATTATGTCATGTTAAGAGTCAAATATTTATATAAATCTAATAAAGAAATGTTATTTCTATTAATATCTAGCCAAGCCTTTTTAGGTCTACCTCTACCTTTCTTAATGTAGGTCAAATCTAATACATCTACTCTCCTAACATGGTCATCAAAAGGCTGTCGTTTTATATGACCAAACCATTTAAGGAGACTCTCTTATCTTATCTATCACTAGAGCTACTCCAACCTTTTCATGGATATGCTCATTTCGTATCCTTTCTCTAAGAGTAAATCCACTCATCCACCTAAGCATCCTTATCTCAACAACACTTAACTTAATATTATGCTTCTCTTTTAATGGACAACATTCTACGCCATAAAGCATTATAGGTCTCACCCATTGTTTAAAATTGCGCAATATGAGACTCTCCTTGAGGCCCGTCTCGGTGTAATTCCATTGGAAAACGCCTCGAGTTTTTTTATGAGGCTTGCGCCTCAGCTTGGATGAGGCTCGCCTTGAGGTGCGCCTCACCTTACTGACGTGAGGTGTACGCCTCAGCCGATTTATATATTTTTTTATTAAAACTTACCTAAATCATAAACTAAAGCCCCTAACAAATTATGCCTTCATGGACTCCCAAGCCGTAGCTACTTCCTCTCAACTGCCTCGACCCCCAGCCCAGCGCCTTTGTCATAGCCACCATGAGGAATTACTTGAACCGCACACCACCACCACCACCACCATCTCCACCTCTAAAAATTTTGGAGTAATATTCTCATATTTATGTTGATGAAAAATATTTATAAAAAAGAAAGATGATTGAAATAAATGAAGAAGAAACTTATTGAGAAGCATTGAACTCCATAGGATGAGGTGCTTAGAGATTAATTTATTATGATGACCTCAAATAAAAACCCCCTCAGTGATAATAGTGTAGATGATTTCTAAGTTGTTACCAATTATTTCAATTTTTTTAAGAACTAAATGTGGATGATTATTGAACTGAGAAAGAAGGAATTTAGATTTGAACTTGATGTTATAGAATACTTTTACGTAATGCATATATTTCATGGTATTTTGTTCTTTTAATATTGATTTCAATTCAATTTCACGTAATTTATCATTTGTCATTTTACTTATGCAATTTTTAGTTTCATATGTATGACAATTTGTCACTTCATAATTCAATAGAAAGTTAATTTGTCATTATTTAACATATTATTTGGGTATTATACAAAAAATTAATTTTAACATTTATTTTCACTTTATGCAATTTTTGAATTTTGAGGCTTATGCCTCGCCTCACGAATGAAAAACATCTCAATACCCAATCGCGTAATTTTAAACCTTGGTCTCACCACCATCTTATAAATTTTTTCCTTAACATTGAGTGGTACTTTTCTATCTCACAACAAACTTGAAGCATTCCTCTACTTCAACCATCCAACTTGAATTCTACTAATCATATCCCCATCTATTTCACCATCACTCTTAACAATAGACCTATGATATCTAAAATGAGTACACTTATTAATGACTTGATCGCTCAAAGTCACATGTCGTGAAAAGTCCTATAGGCCATATACTTTCCATTATTCCCCTTTTGTTCTATTTTTTGTGGATTGATAGAAACAATTCTAAACACAATGGCATCAGGATGAGCTAGCATGATTAAACATCAGCTCTTTGAAGGCATTTATTATTGCTCTTCGTTTTCTAATATCTCCTTTGCTAGTGATAATCAAAGTTCCATGTATAAGATTTTTCATTGGATTAAACCTCCTACGGATTATGTCAAACTCAACATTGATGGCTCTTTTTCCATGCTTAGCTCTAGTTGTGGTGGAATTATTAGAGATTCTAATGGTAATCTCTTATAGGGGTTTTGCCTCCCTCTCCCTAATTGTAATGCTATTTTTGTTGAAAAGAGCGCTTTATCTTTGGGCATCAACCTTTGCCTAGCTAAAAACTTAAAAGAATATTTGGATTGAATCGGATTCTAAATTTCTTATTGCTTCAATCTCAGCCAATAGTTGCCATAATGCATCTCTTTTTCACTTATTTTCTAGAATTTTGGTTTCTTTTGCTCACATTAATCTCTTATATCTGGAGAGAAGAGAATACCCATCCTGATTGGTTGGCTAAAAGAAGAGCCTCTTTGAGTAATGCTGAATATTTCAACAATTATCATTCTTTTAGAATTCTGCGTGGTATGATTAGGCTTGATGCTTCTGGTTTACCTTATATTAGAGACTAATTCATTCTCCTTGTCAGTTGTTGTTTGATGGTCTCTTTTGGTGACTAGCTGCTTGTTTTCTGTCTTTTCTCGACAGCAGGTTGGTAAATTCTTTGATGCCTTCATTGTTGTGAAGCTGTTCTTCTTAGTTATTCGGCAGGAGGAGTTTTCTGTTAGCTCAATGTGGCTTGCTATTTTTCATATTTTCCTTTCCTTCAGGTTTCTGTTTGTTCTTGTTTTGCAATATGGACTGCTTTGTGACCTGGATGGAGAATTGTGTTTGTTGTTTGGAGAATAAGATTTGTTTGGAGAATTGGCTTTAGTTTAGGTACATTTATTGTGCCCCCCTGTTTAGTCTTCTCTATTTGGTTGTTTGTATGTTTGTTTTGTTTGCCAAGTGTCATTAGCTTTCTTGCCTCTTTCTGTTCTGGGCATATGGATTGGATGGAGAATTGTCTTTTCGTTTTTTTTTTGAGAATAGAATTTGTGATTATATATAGTTTTGAGCCTGTTTTTGTCCCGCTCCTGGTTGATCTTCCCTTTCTTGTCCATTTCTCCTGTATTTGGTTGGTTCGTTTGTGGGCTTTCTATATGTTATCTTGCTGCATTCTATAATTTGCTTGGTTGGGACGGCTTTCTTACTGCTTCTTAAAATAGCTTTTTAGTATAAAAGTTAAATTTTTTTGTACTCAAAAGATGCTATAAGAAGCAGTAAAAAACTGCCCCAAACGAAGCCTTAATTTTCGTCAGCTGTCGTTTTCCAGGTGCTTCTCTCTTGGAGAATTTGCTTGGTCGTTTTCCAGGTGCTTCTCTCTCTGCCCTTATTCTTGTTTTATCTTGTCAGTTTTTTTATTGTAGCTCTTCAAACATTAGCGAGCTTTAGAGTCCCTTAAGGACTACGTAAAATTTAACTGCCCAAGACGGGCATTTTACCCAAAAAAAAAAGGAGTTATATAATGGTGTTATTGAAGAGAATAATGGAATATTAACTTGTAAAAATTGTGTTGATATTAGAGAATAAATTTTAGAAACATTAACTTTGATCCTAAATATCTTTTGAGATTTCTCTTTGATCCTTTATGTTAGTTTTTTTCCATTATCAAAAGGTTACTTTTTTTTGTCTGACTAATAATAATTTTTAATTTTTGTGATATGGCCTTTTTTTTAACTTAAAATTGAATAAAGTTATTTCTTACCTTCATTCTCAAGATTTATCATATTATTGGATTACATCAAATTTTAATAAAAAACTCTCTCACTCCATTGTCACAAGAGAAGAACAGGAAGATGATTAGGAGAGGTGGAGGTATTGAGTGAGGTCATTACTATTTTTATAATCAATTTTCATAGAGATAAGATCATTTTCTAACAAGATCAAACTGATCACTTTGTTGGCATTAAAGGAGAAGAGGAAAGAATAGAGAGGTAGAGGTGGCAGTTGAAGGCTTTCCTCTATTATTGTATGATTCAAAAGTAGCTGTTAAGTATAATAAATCTTTTGAGGATGTGAAATCACTAATTATCATTAGAGGTAATGAGAAATTATTCTGTGCGGAGTCTGGACGGGAAAAACTGTTCGGATTACTATGTATTTTGTTGAGTATATACTCAGTAAAGACTCGACAAATATTCACAAAATATTCAATAATACTCACAACTGAGAATTTGTTGAGTATTTATTATATATTTGAAAATACGCAGTAAATATGGACGGTTCATCCCATCCGGATTTTGCATAGAATAATTTCTCAGAGATAATTGGCATTGGGACCAAGTGACGAGGGTCGATTTCTATGTTGAAAGGTGATAGAGGGGAAATGGAGGGACAAAGAGTAATTGTGTTTTTAAATCATGGACCTATCTAAAGTCTCACCCAAAATTATAGAACATAGAAGATCTTTAACTATTATTTTATGTAAAATAGGATAACTTCAGCCTCCTCATAAAATCAACAGATGGATCGTTTACATATAGATTTGGTGGATGCATAGGTGACGATCAACCAGCAGATGAGAGATCAACAAATCCTTGAAACTGAGAATAAGAAGCTCCAAAGTATATTGTCAGAGAAGGAAGCCCAATAGTTGTCATCTACATTTATATAAGAATTCAGAAAATCTTTTGCCTTCAAGATAATTATTGAAGATCACATTCATGTAGCTCGCAATCATATTTATGACGTGGAGCTCGCAATCATATTTATGACGTAGAGGTGAAGGCTTTAGAAATAGAGTATATGGAGGAGCGCTTCATCAGAGATTTTGTGAAGGGCGTGCGTGCGGTGCATCGCAAGACTGGAGCAGATATCGAGGGGTTGATATCTAGCCAGACTTCTGGTGACCCTTCTTTAGACTCTGGTGGCGAAGAGCTTGAGAGTGAGTTGTAGAAGGCCTTTTCCTTCGATGAGGATGAAAATAATATTGATATCCTATAGGTTTGCTCCGATGTTATTTGTACCACTTTATTTTCTTTCTAGTGATGAGTATATGTATGTTTGGTATTGATGCTTCCATATGATGTACTTGATGTTCCGTGATATATTAAGAAATTATTAATATTTATATTTTTCTCTTCTCCTTATATGTATATGAAATTGACTCGGTTTTATTTCAATGAGAAATATTTTGGTAATCTTTTTTGACATGAGTGAATACGAGAGATATCCTCTTTGAGTATCTTGACATATCTGAGATTGTTAATCAAAGCATTTACTTGATGATTTTTAACATGTATGAAAGAGGTCGGATCAAATCCCCCTGGAATTGATTATCCGGTAATTGAGATATAATGTAGATGTGTATTTCTCAAATCATGGATAAAGAGTTTACAGGATTTTTATCTTTTAAAAGAGAAGATAACATCACAACAAAGTGAACATCATACTATTATATTATATAAGACAATATAACAATTTCTTAGTATAACTTAGGAATATGGAGGCTAGAAGAGTTTTACCCTAATCAACACATAAGGGATAATACTTAAAGGATATAAAACATAACTAGTTGGAGGGACATAATACAAGACAAATACTACCAATAATATAATATAAGATAAATAGCATTATCAATACCTACTGATAATACTTGCGAAGGTTGCTAACATTCCAAGTTCGAGGGAGCATTTTTTTCACTAGCATCTTTCAGTTTGAAGGTGCTAGGCTTGACCATGGTTGACCATGATTGCCACCAAATAAGGACCCTCCTAGAGGGGAGAGAGCTTGTTACACTGAGGGCCTTTTCCAGCGGCTTCGATGCTATGTAGAACTAAGTCCCCAATAGAGATAGGTTGAGGTTTCACCCTCCGATTGTAGTGACGAGCAATTCTTTGGTGGTATGCAACAGTCCTGAGTAAGGCTTCATCTTTGACCTCTGGGAGGAGATCCAAATTTATTTTGAGTCTCTTCTCATCATTACTGAAGTCAAAAGTCTGAACTATATTGCTCGAGACTCCAATATCAATCGGTATAATCGCTTCTATACCAAAATAAAGGTTATACAAGATTTCTCCTGTAGGAGTTCTGGTAGTGGTCTGATAAGCCCAGAGGATATTTGAAAGTTCTTCTACCCATTAGCCCCCCCCCCCCCCCCCCCCCCCCCCTAGGTGTATCTTCAGCCCTTTCAAAATTGTTCAGTTTATAACCTCTATTTGCCCATTTACTTGAGGATGAGCGACAACTATGTGGATGAGATGAATGTGAAAATCTTTACAAAAAGAGATAAAGATTTTTTCAGTAAACTGTGTCTCGTTATCAGTGATGACCTTTACAGGAATGTCAAATCAATAAATTATATTCTTTCACAAGAATTATTTGGCATTTGCTTCAGTAATCTTCTCCAAAAGTTCTGCCTCTACCCATTTGGTGAAGTAATCTATAGCTAGGATAATGAATTTTCATTATCTAGTGGCTATAGGGAAGAATCCCATTATATCAATTCCCCACTAGGAGAAAGGCCAAGGACTTTTAAGTGATGCAAGTACCAGAGCGAGTATATGGGTGAGATTGGAATACAATTAACAGTTTTTGCATTTTTGAGTAAAATCAAATGCTTCATGTTTCATTGTAGGCCAATAGAATTCTTATATCATAATCTTGTAAGCCAATGCTCTTCCTCCCATATGTTCTCCACATACTCCTGAATGAACTTCTCAGAGTGTGTAATCAGCTTCTGAAGGTGGGAGGCACTTAAGATACAGTCCGGTGAAGGTGCATTTATACAACTCGTCACTGATAATGATGAAATTTACTTTTAGTCTCCGAAGTCATGTTGCAGCCATAGGCTCTTTAGGTAGTACCCAATCCTATAAAAAAGATAATATGGGATCGATCAAAGACGCCTCTCTTAGTTCATCGATTGATTGTATGGCCCACGGACCTTGAATTATTAAAAAGTAGATCTCCTCAATACACTTTCTTTTATAAACATCTCATGTCGTTGATGTTGCAAGTTTAAAAAGAGCATTTGCTCGTGCATTTTGTTCTCGGAGAACATGGATGATTTGATGCTCTCTTATATGGGTTAAGAGTAATTTTACAATGTTGCAATACTGGGCCATTTATGGATTGTGGATATCAAACTCCCCCTCCACCTGAGAGGAGACTAATTCTGAATCAGTGTAGACTACTAAGTTCTATATCTCACAGTCAATTGCTAGTCTCAATCTAACAATAAGAGCCTCGTACTCTACTGTATTATTTATTGCTGGGAACTTAAGTCGGAGCCCATACTCAATGGTAACTTTCTGTGGAGAGATTAACAGAATTCTGGCCCCAGCGTTGGAACTTTTAGAAGCTCCATCAACACACGACATCCAGTATGGTGGAGAAGGTGAAGCATTTGGTTGAATATTGGATACTAGGACGGTGCATTCAACTATAAAATCTATAAGTGCTTGAGATTTAATATCGAGCCTAGGCAAGTAGTGGATGTCGAATTCTCTAATCTCTACATACCACTTAACAAGCCTACCCGATGCTTCTAGCTTTTGCAAGATACTTTTTAGTGGCAAATTTAAGTAGACTCCAATTGTATGAGCTTGAAAGTAAGGGTATAGCTTTCTGGCGGAATAAATTAACGTCAATGCTATCTTATCTACTAGAGGATAACTTCCCTTTATTTTAGACAATATCTTACTGACATAGTAGATGGGCGTTGTATAATATTTTTCTCTCCTATCAAAACTATACATATAGCCTGGGTAGAAATATATAAGTATAAATACAACTTTTCTCCCAGTGTTGGTTTAGAAAGTAGTGGTGGGGATGTCAAATACTTTCGTAGCTATTCGAAGGCTTCTTGGCATTAATCGGTCCATTGGAATCCAGAGCTACGAGCACCTCTAAGTATCTTGAAGATGGGCAGATATTTATCTCCTAAACGTGTCAGGAAATGAGAAAGTGATACAATTCTTCCATTTATCCTTTGGACCTCCTTGATATTCTTCAGTGGCACCATATTTATTGGCGCCTTAATTTTCTTGGGATTAGCTTCAATCTCTCTATGGGTCACCATAAATCCTAAAAATTTTCTATAAGCGACTCCAAAAGCATATTTGGCGGGGTTGAGTCGCATATTATAACGTCGTAACAAATGGAAGTACTGTTCCAAGTCTGAGATATGTTGAGATTTTTCAAGATTTTTCATCAACATATCATCTACATACACCTCCATAGTACGCCCAATAAGGTTTTTGAAAACCTTATTCATGAGGTACTGATAAGTTGCTCTAGCATTTTTGAGCTAGAATGACATGACCAGATAATAGTATAACTCTTTATCTGGTCGGAAAGTCATTGCCTCTTCATCCGCGGGATTCATCTTTATTATATTATAGCCATAATATACATACATAAAACTAAGCATTTGATGCCCATGTGTAGTATCAACCAATTGATCGATATGAGAAAGTGGAAAACTATCCTTTGGGCAAGCTTTGTTGAGATATGTATAATCTATACACATTCTTCAAGCTCCATTCGCTTTCCATACCATGATGACATTCGCCAACCAAGTGAGATATTACACTTCCCGTATAAATCCAGCTTCCAAAAGCTTATCCACTTCTTGCTCGATCGCTTGCTGATGATCTAGTGCAAAGTTTTGTTTCTTTTTGATAATCAGATTGCACATCAGATTGACTTTGAGGGAGTGTACGATCACTTCAGGGTTAATTTTGAGCATATATGCCGACTTCATACAAAAACATCCTGATTTTCACTTAGAAAATTTATGTATTTTTTCTTCTCATCATTTGAGATAAGGGATTTAATTCATATAGTCTTTGAAGGGTGTTCTTCTAATATAGATACAATAGTGAGGTCTTCTACAAGGGAAGCTCTTTGAGGGGTACCATCACTCTAGAGATCAAAATCTTTGATATTCAGGGTCATTGTTGGACGTGGTTTAACTTGTCTAAGATAGCATATTTGTACTATTTGTTGATCTCCACATACTACATTGACTTCTGTTGGGATAAGGAACTTCATCTTTAGGTGAGGGATGGAAGTGACAATCCCAAAAATTGACAAGAGCGATCTTCCAAAGATAACATTGCAAGCTGATTCTGACTTTACAACAATAAACTAAATGGAGTGTGTAGTCTGTCGAGGAAATTCTCTCAGTATAATTGGGAGATTGATTGTCCCTTATGCTCGTATAGGTTGATTATCAAATCTTTACAATGGACCTGCAGCAGGCTGAAGCTTTTCTCTTAAGATACTGATATTGAGAAAAGTGAAGTAAAACATGACATCTACGAAGCTTCCATTATCCACAAGAATTCTTGAATGTTGTAACACATATCACCTATCCCCGTATTAATCACAAGCTGATATTGATGAGGGGTTTTTACCCCCTCCAAATCATAGTTAACAAAAGTGATAGAGTGATCGATACGAGCCTTCTTTGGCGTCGGATTTTCATCTACAGCCAAAAAGACTTGATCAGATAACAGGGGGCCTCGTGCGATTATCTCAATTTTACCAACTACTATTCGATTATTCACCGGTTATCATTGTTGTTGATTTTGTCCCCCTCCCCCCCCCCCAACGGGACGAGCTTCCTCTCGGGTAGGTGGATATCAAATAAATTATCAAAAATAGCCCTGGCGGATAAGTCTTTCAATCTCATCCCTAAGTTGCCTATAGGCTTCAATAGTGTGGCCATGACTATGATGAAAGTGATAGTATTGATCTTGATTTCTTGTGTTCAGCTTTAAAGGATTCAACCATTTCATTGTATCTTAACCTCGAATGGTCATCAATACATTTGCTCGAGATATATTGAGTGGGGTATACTCCTCTTGTTGAGGTTCCCATCGCGACAATGGAGGCCTAGGAGTTTCGTTGTAAGGAAGAATTATTCATCCCAGGTGCACCTTTGTGCTTCTCATTGGTTTGCTCAAACTGTTTTCTATGAGCATTTATTGCTTCATTTGCAAAGATTTGTGCCTCCACACGATGTATCAAGTCGGTATATGAATGAACAGTATCCCACATGAGTGTCAGATAGAAGGGGTCAGGATGAAGGCCTCCGAGAAAGACCACTCTCAGTAATTCAGGATTTACTCATGGAATTTGTCGAGCCTTAGTGGAAAATTGCTAAAAATACTCATTTAATTATTCTCCCTCATTTTATCGAATCCTGGAGAGCTTGGCAGGAGTCCTTAGCAATTCTTTGATTGACTACGAACTATTCCATGAACACTTTGACCAATTTGACAAATAAAGGGATTGTTCCGGATGGAAGTGAATAGAATCACGTTCGAGCATGTCCTTTAAGGGCGGTAGGAAAAACCTAACATATAAGTGCATCCGAGGCTCACTAGATATATATGATGGTTCTATAGTGATCGATATGCTCGTATGGTCGGATGTTCCATCGTAGGACTCGATGCTTGGTAGTTTAAAACCAACCAGAATGGGGTGCTGAAGAATGGCTTCGGTTAAAGGTGATGACTCCAAGAAGTTTCACTGTCGAAGAGTTTGCCTCACATCTCCTTGGGGGAACTATTTCTGTACTAATCTTCATAGTTCATGAAATAGGGCATTGCGAGGAAGCTTAGCAATGCGTGGTTGGGCTAAGTCTTTAGGGAGGTCTGGAAGAATGCAAGGTTGTCGAGTTGTGGGCGAAAGATGGGTAGAACTTGTTGTATTGTCAAGTTCGTTATCCTGGTGTGATTACATATGTCTACTTGCTGGAGGAAGATAAATCTTCGCTTGAAGATGTTCGAGTTGAACATCTTTGGCCAGTGGTGGAGCTCAAGGGAGAAGAACCTCCTCCCGTTATGGTAATGCTGGCTGTCGAGTCTCTCGTAGGAGTTGAAGGATCTCATTCTGAGATTCTTCCATCTTTCGAATTCTCTCTTCTAAGGAAGGTTCTGAGGTTCCTTCTATAGTAACATTTTTCCCCCAGGATAAAAAGAGACAGATATATGGCATCTATGATTCATAGATTGATTTCTAGGTTAGTGGGAGTTAGACCGAGAAACTCCAACGATACGAGTACTACGCCTGTTGACCATCGTAGCTACACTTGAAATTGTGGGATAATATTTCTCACAGACGGCGTCAAACTGTTGTTGGCTAGAGTATATGCAGCGATAGAGTTTGAACGTTTTTGTCTCAGCGTTGTACGGATATCTAGCACTCAAACATGAGAGAAATAAAGACACTCGTATTTTTTCTTGGAAAACCCTAGAAAGGGAAAAACCCACGGGGTCACGCCCAGTTCAAAAAATTCCACTAGTGTTTGCTTGAAATACAAGAGGTTGACTCATCCTTAGAATTTAGGACGATCAGATTACAATGATTTACTTTCGGATTGAAGTCCAGTTACACACAAGTTGTGTATTCAAGTTGAATTCATAGTCACTTAGGTTTTCGGCGTCACTTGGAAATCGGGCAGAGTTTCGGCGTCACTTGAACGTCAGGCAGAATTCTGGTGTCACTTGGGCAAAATTCCGGCGTCGCTTGGGCAGAATTCCTGCGTCTGGTAGAATTCTGGTGTCACTTGGGCGTCGGGCAGAATTATGGGGTCAGTTGGGCGTCGGGCATAACTCCGGTGTCACTTGGGAGTCAGGTAGAACTCCGGCGGTGGTCAAGGAGGAGTTTCTTCCCTCTTATCCTTCTCTTCTTCTTCTCTTCTCTTCTTCTTGCTTGGTTCCTTTTTCAAGAGGAATGAGGGGTCTATTTATAGATTTATGGAGTGGCATGGCCTGTAAATAGGTGAGAGATCAGTGGTAAATGGGGAGTGGTTAGATGGACGGCCGATATTGAAACCCTTGATCATGTACCGTTCATCAGACATTTGAAGTTTTTAATGATTTCAAAATTCGGCGATCTTAGGGTTGTTGGATTCGTCTCGTCGAGCCGCTCGATTCGACTATAAGCTCGTCATGTTTGAAAACCATTTGGTAACTAAAATTGTGGTTTGAACTTTCCAACAGCACTTCGGGTCCTTGATTGTGACTTATTTTGGCTCGGATTGAGTCAAATTTGGTGTCGTTGGATTTGTATTTTCAAGACGCTCAGTTTGACTGTAAGTTTGATAAAATCAGAGTTCAGGGGATCCCTGATTTAATTTTTTAAGCTTCCAACTTGATTTTGTCTCGAGATTCATGCCCGATCATGATAATTTTTGCATGATATATCACAATTTTCTATCTATAACTTGCATGCAAAATTCAAATTGTAAAATTGTATCTATAAATTCATGTTATATATCATTTATTATTAAAAAATTAATAAAATTTTATTTTCATATTGTATAAATAAATAATCAATTAATTAAATAGTTAAAGAACTTAAATATTATCAACTAAAAATTAAATATTAATCATATTATAAAAATTAAAGCATGCATGTGCAAAAAAATATAGCGTATGTGTATATAGTGAACATGATAATTTTTTCTATGTTTTTTAGTGCTTTATATGGCATACCAAATTTGAACAATAATAGTATTATAATATTGGCCCCAAGGAGAAGACTGAAAAAATAATGACAAATATTTTATCTTTGTTTAACGATACTTTTATTTCATATTAAGGGTGCTGCATTTCCGGCAAATGCAGCTTTTTTTAAGCTTTTGATGTAGGATGACTATAATTGTTTACAAAATAATCCTGATTATGAAAAATGTTATCCATCTTCCTGCAATTTCTTTCTTTCCAAACTAACTAAAGAGTGCAACAAGAATAGAGAAGAAAGAGATGTTTAGCTTCAACAATCAAATTATAATTCAAAATAAAATAAAAAATTTGCAAAAGATTCAGTCTAAGCGTTAAGAAATTTAACCCATGCATAAAGATAGAGATAATGTTAAAAGAAAAGTCACATTCAAAAAATAAATTATTATGACTTTCTGGCCCCATATTGCAAAGGATGCAAGAACTATGCACATTAATACTTCTCTTAATTAAGCATAGTCATCCAATAAAAGCAAGAAAACCTAAGAGCATACCTATGCCACACAAATTTAAACCAATCCACTTGATGAAAATGATTGAATAACATAGAATAAAAATTCTTAAAAACAAGAAAGGTCACCTTATCCCAAACAAAATAAGAAGTGCTTGAGTAAGAATCGGAATACTAGAAATAACCCGAGCAATGTCTTCTGGAATATATAAAGGAATATTCTAGCTATAATTAATAATCAAATCACCAACGGTCTTTGCATTTAGAAAGGAGCCTCAAAACCCATAAGAATTTCTTAAACAGCTTTCCCATAACGTCAAGGATCCCATAAGAGAGATAATGAACTATTGACAACCAAATTATAAGATATCTTGCTTTTTAATATCTCTAGTAATAACACAAAGATCTTTCCAAAATTTCAAATTTCAACATTCAAAATAGAGGCTTTCCTGAAAATAAGAACATCATCCGCTTATAATAAATTAGATATAAAGTGTTCACCAGCCATAAATCTCTCAAAGAAAACCTCTTGAGACGTATCCTCTAGAAGATTAGAAAAAACATCCATAATAATACAAAAAGGATAAGGGGAAAGAGGGCAACCTTGACGTATCCCCGAAGAAGAACTAAAAAAACCCTTTAGAGATCCATTTAGCCTATCGAAAAAAATGTATCATTAATGCACCCTTTAATCCAAGAAATAAAAACTTGCATAAAACCTTTTTCAACCATCCTATTAAAAAGAAAATCTCTAGAAACAGAATTAAAAGCTTTGTGAATATTCAATTTAGAGCAAAAATGCTTATATTTATTCTGACAATTAAACCCTCATAATAACTCTGCTGCCATAATAATATTATCAGTAGAAATCCTCTTTTTGATAATACTAGATTGACTATTGAGAATAATATATGACATTATATTCTTCATCCTTAAAGCCAAGATTTTTGCAATAGTTTTATATAAAAAAACATTACAAAGAGAAATAGGCCAAAAATTAGAAATATGAGAAGCATTAGCCTTCTTAGGAATAAAAACAATTGCAGTAGCTTTAGCAGCTCTAGACAAATACCAAGTTTTAAAGAAATAAAAAGGTGCTTGGCAAAAACTAAGCTCAATAATGACCCAACTTTTTTAAATAAATCAAAAGTAAAACCATCTGGACCTGGCGTAGAAGAAGCAGAGCCAGAGAAAACCACATTCTTAATTTTTGTTATAGTCATCGGAGCCATTAAAGAAGCCAAACTAGCTTCAGGAATTTTCTTTCCCACTATTATGAAAAATCCAAAAGAAAAAATAGACTTAGGATCATTAAAATGATTCTTAAAATGAGTAACCAAAACCTCATCTAACTTATTTAATTTAGAAATAACCTCATTATCAGAATATAGAACCTTAATATGATTAAGATTCTACATATGCATGATTTTAGAATATAAAAAACTCAAATAATCTTCTCCATTAGATAACCACAAAGCTTTTGCTCTTTGCACAATCCAAGAAGAGCATAAAAGCATATTAAAATTAAGCAGCCCATTAACTTCCTTAAGAGCCAAACTAAGTTTAACATTAGAAGGATTAGCTTGAATACCCAATAAAACTTTTTGTTGTTTCTTTTGCAGAGATAAAATATTTTTCCAAACATCATTAGAAGAATCCCACTTTTGCTTTTTAATCTGCCTTTTTAGCTCCCGTAATTTATCATAAAAAGCATTTATAAGATTACCAACTAGGGCTTTAGAAAAAGAGTCAATAAGAATATTCCAAAATTCATGTTTATTTCACCAGAATTTTTTATAAAGAAACCTCTTATTATCAAGAAATAAATGATAATTGCAAACAATAAGACGATAATGATCAGAACAAATAGGATTCTCCACATGATAAAAAGAGTCAGTAAAAACATTCAACCAATTACAATTGATTAAAACCCTATCAAGTTTAATATGAATCGGGGAATCCACTTGCTGATTATACTAAGTAAAAAAATGTCCAACCGAAGAAAGTTCTTGAAGCCCAACATTAAAGATGAAGTTATTGAAATCCTCTAGTTTGGAATAATTAACTATATAACCACCAGATTTCTCATTAGCAACCAAAAAAAAATTAAAATTTTCTAAAATAATCAACGGGGAAGAAATAGTATTAGCTAAATTAAGAAGATCAATCCATAGGGAAAGTCTATCCACATCAGAATTAGCTGCATACACCACAGTAAAAAAACCGTAGTAGAAGAATCAACTTCAATCGAACTATGAATAAATTGACTAGAAAAGTAATGCAGTTAAATTTAATACGAGAAGCATCCCATTTTAACCAAAATTCTTCCGGGCAAAGAGTATGTAAAATTATGACAGTCTCCTTTGAGAAAAAAAAAAATTATGTTTCACAACAAACCAAGGATCCAAGACCTGATCCAGATTAACCTTAGCTTCAAGAATACAAAAAAGATCAACACCATATTTAGAAATAAGATTTTTGCAAGCAAGAACTTTATCCAAATTATGAAAACCTCTAAAATTCCAAGAAGCAATATTAGGCATCAACATAACTATTTATTAGAGGTAAGTGCTGCCTTTTTGACAATTTTAGATCTAGTCATTTTCTAGAACCTAAAGAAACCTTAGAAATAGGTCGATCTTTAACAGAAGAATTCAAAATTTCTAATTGATTATTATTGGAATTTACAAAAGAATTTTCAAGGTTACAAATTTGACATCCAACAATATGATCCTTCAGCCCCTCCATAACCTAAAACTAATTAGCCACGTTAGTTTCCTTTAAAAAACTAACATTTTTAGAAATATTCAAAAAATGAGATGAGAAGCTCTGAAGAATCAGAAGTAAATACTTCTATAGGAGAATTAAGATTTGGCAAAACTTATTTCAAACCAGTGGAATTAATATCTAAATTCTCTAAAATAACATCATCCGATATCAAAAAATTTTCATGTTTCTCAAACAAAACCAAACCTTCTCTTGAAACAATTTGCTCTGCAGGTGCCATAGAAAGATTAAGAGAATATGAAGAAATAATAGAATCTGAACAAATCTGAATATTAGAAATATTATGCTCAGAATTAAGATCCTTATTATTATTCGGTTGAGCATATTTAGAAAACCTAGAATTCTTCACCCATTTTCTAGTCCTATTATGCCCTCTAGTTTTATCAACAACAAAATTTTCTTTATCTTGAACTTGAATATTTTCTACCAGATCCTTTGAATTGGACGGACAAAGAGAAACATAATGAACCAAAAACAACATTCAGAGCAAGGAGATAGTTTCCAGTTATAAACCACTTTCAGAGGATAGATATGTCTCGTAATCAAAGTATTCACTTAATCCAGAAGAGGAGAATCTTTATTAATAAGAACACAAACTCTAGCAAAAGTAAGTTATTTTTATTCTGCTATTAAAATATCAACAGAAACAAGGACTCCCACAAGACTAGCAACCTTCGAAATACCTTCCGACATCCAGCATACAAGAGGTAAATCCATAAATTTGTTCAATATCAAAATAGAGGTAAATTCCTCTCGCTTTAGCCTAAATAAAGGTGACCATAACTGCAAGATAAAAGGTTTACCAAAAAAGACCATGACCCTCCAGACCAAATCATGTCAAAATCTTCAGAACAAGAAAATTTCATTAAGAAAAATCTTCACTTAAAGCAAGAAGAGTTAAATTCCATTTCGACTTTCAAGTTTTAAGCATTACCGAACGTAATGCTTCAAAATAAGTTCTCTTGCCCAAAGAATATCCAACTAAGGTTAATCCCCATTTTTCTGAGACATTAGCGACATCAACCTCAAAAAAATGAGCAAGTTATCTAAAGATTTAACAAAAGAAATAGAAAAATATTTTGAAGAAGATTGACAAGATGTCAACACTCCATTCCAAGGTTTCTTACAAAATCCCATATGAGAGATCTAGTGCTTTAACCATAGACAAAGGAGGAATATCTTTATGAAAATTGTGAATCGAGTGAGAGTGCTCTGAGGATACCCTATCCGTCCTCTCCGTCTTCACGCCTGCTTGTTTTCGCTTTCTTTCCTTGGCCACCACCAGCCTCCTGCCAGTGGTCTCCATGGATCTGCTTGACTCCAATCTTTTTCCCCCCATGGATCAAGCTTCAGCTCCTGTCTCTACTTCCACCACCCGAGTTTTAGACCGCTTATGGTCTAATATCATCGCGGAACCGGGGCCTTCTGCTCCTCACATTCCTGTATCTCTTATGGAAACTCTGGAAGAGATCATTCCTTTCAACAAAGATTTTATCGAACCAGCCGCTGTAGAGTGGAGTCTCTGCCTCGTAGGTTACTCGATCGATAAGAGACCTTATTATAAAGCTTTAAAAGAAACTGCTAAGCGTATCTAGAAGCTAAAGGTACTTTTCAACTAATTGCCCTCACGGATGAGTTTTTCCTGTTCAAATTTTCGTTGCTGGAGGATTACAATATGCTCTGGTCGAAGGGGGCATGGTTCTTTCACAGAAAACCTTTCATTTTTCAGAAGTGGACTAAAAATTTCAGCCCCACTAGAGAAAACTTCACATCTGTGCCGATTTGGGTAAAATTTTACAACCTTCATTCAGTATGCTGGAATTCTGAAGGAATTTCCAAAATCGCTTCTAAGATTGGAATTCCGATAGCGGTAGATGCCCTTACTACTGCAAAAACTAGATTAATGTATGCTAGGGTATGCATTCAAGTTTCTACCAACTCTTCTTTCCCTGAGAGTGTCATTATAGCGATTGAGGGGGATGTCATCAAAATTCAAGTTCAATACGAATGGAAACCCATCCCCTGTGCTTCTTGTGCCTCATTAGCACACTCGACTCCAAATTGTCCTACCACTCAGCTCACAGCGCAGAATGACCCCAATCCTAGCAGAGCACGCAGCTCATCCCGACAGCCCCATAAATTTTCTCAGCACCGCTCTAATTCAGTTAAACATAAAAGACTGAATGAGCCCTCTTCTTCCAAATCTCAGCCCGACACCCAAGTCACTCCAGCTCAAAATTTAGCTCTAATCCCTTCTCAGGTGATCTGGGTTCCTAAAGACAGTATTGCTTCTGGAAAGAATACAGTGGTTATTGATCAAGCCGATTTCCAATATGATCCCCTGCTTGCTATTCCTGCTATCAATATCCCTGACAAGTCTACTCACTCTATCAGTGAACCTACTTATTGAGCTTCCATAGTGATTCCAAATCTTAATTCTCCTACTGATGATAGCATAGGGGAGTCTGATTTAGTTCATACTAAGTCAACTTTTCCTCCCTATATGCAGACGAATAACAAGTTCTCTTTCCTTCTGGGAACTAAAGACTTAGCCCTTTCTGGTTTTGAAAACGAATATTCTTCTTTTTCGGAGCCTATCACTAATTCCAGTGAAAAAAAAAAAAACAAATCTTTCCAGCCCAAAAATGCTAAAGGGAAGGGAGCTAAAAAGCCGCCGACCTCCACTGCAAAGCGTAAATTATCTGTCCTTCAATAGAGGCTTGGAATATTAGAGGATTTTCTTCCTCTAATAAGGTGTCTCACTGCAAATTGCTTGTTCAATCGCTTCGATTGGATATGATTTGTATTCTAGAAAATAGAATACAGCCTTCTAGTCTTTCTGACTTGAGTTTTATAAACAGTCATAAGGTTTATGATTTGGAATCTAGTTGCAACAATTTCCACTGTGCTAATCCGGGTAGGATTTGGTTAAAATGGAGTTCTGATAGTTTGGATTTTCAACCTTCCTTCTTCTCTTCTCAAATGATTGCTGGTATGGTTTTCTATGGGTCTAGCACCCCTTTCTTACTTTATGTGATTTATGCTTCTAATCATCAGATAGGTAGAAAAGCACTTTGGGAGGATTTAAGAGTTATTTCCCCCACTGGGGGTACTCCTTGGATTGTTATGGGGGACTTCAACTGCTGCCGGTTTCCTTCTAAAAAATTAGTGGGGAATTTGCTTCATCAGAATCTGCTCTATGATTTTAATAGTGTTATTTTCGACACTAATCTTAATGATTTGGCGTCTATTGGGCCTTCGTACACTTGGTATAATTAGTGGACAGACTCCCCTATTCATATATGTTTAGACCGTATGCTTGTTAATGAATACTGGCTGAGCTCTTTTCCTGATTCCTTTTACTTGATTAGAAATCTTGACGGATCAGATCATTTCCCTATAATTCTCAAATCTAGAGAGATTTCTGTCTCTAGACACCGTTTTCTCTTTAAAAATTATTGGCTAAAATGTGATCAGTTTTGGTACCTTCTATTAGGTATCTTTGGTTCTAAAGCCCATGGTAATCTCTTAGTAGATTTGGATTCTAAACTAAAGGAATTGAAAGTTGCTATCAGAGGTAAAAGCTGGGCTAATTCGAATATTATGGCTGATCACTTAAAACTCCTTCAAGACAAGCAGTTGGCTTGTCTGCACAATTTAAGCACTGATGCAGATATTATTCAGCCTTCTTTAGAGCTGAAAAGGGTTAATCAAGATTTGGAGGTGGCATCCTCTATGTGGTTTTCCTGGATTAAACAAAGAGCAAAAACTAAATGGCTCTCTCAGGGAGAGGAGGACCTGAAATTTCTTTATGCCTGAATCCGGTTGCGTAGGCATTTTAAAAAACTACTATTACTCTAACCATGTCTAAATCGGGAGCTTCCTTGTCTGATGCTATTAACGACTCTATCTCCTACTTCCAAAATCTTTTTAATGTGCCTCAGATTCTGGATTTCTGAATTGACTACTTTCCTCCTGGTAATGTCATTTCCTCTGCTTTAGATAATTCTCTTATTGAACCATTCTCTAACCTTGAAATTAAGAAAGCAGTATTTTCTGGTGCTTCCAACTCCACCCCCGGTCCTGATGGCTTCAATTTTGAGTTCTTTAAAGCTGCGTGGGTGGTCATTGGTACTACTGTTTGCAATGCTATTAAGAGCTTTCATCAAAATGCTTACAATTGGAGGTAGCATCCTCTTTGTGATTTTCATCTAGTTGTGGGCTAAGGCAGGGATGCCCCCTTAGCCCATATCTCTTTAGCATTGTGATGGATGCCCTATCTTGCTTGCTTGATTGTAATCTCCTTGAATACAGCTTTGAGGCACTCTCTGAAGGAGATTAGAGGCTTTCACACCTTTTGTATGCAGATGATTTAATATTGTTTGGAAAAGCAGATCTTGCTAACTATAATAAACTTATCAAAATCCTCAAGGACTTCTCTATAGCTACGGGTCTTAATATCAATTATGATAAAAGTTCTGTGATTTTGCCTCCCAATTGTGCTAATGCTAATAGCCTTTGTGCTTCCCTTAATATTTCTAATTCCTCTACTTCTATGAGTTATATTGGAGTGCCCATTTCTCCATATAACCCAAAAATTGCCAATTTCTCTATTCTCTTGGAAAGCATAATCAAGAAACTTTCTGGTTGGAAGGCTAAAGCTCTATCTTTTGCTGGTAGGCTGCAGTTTCTTAGATATACTATTTGGAATACAATTGCCTACTGGATTCGTGGAAGCATAATACCTAAAACTATCATTAAGCAAATTGATAGATTATGTGCTAAATTCTTATACTTTGGGGACCCTAGCGCCAAAAAACTTCACTTAATTTCCTGGAGAAACACTTGTAAGCCTAAAGAGATGGGTGGGATTGGATTTCCCTCCTTGCAATCCATACAGTTTAGTTACAACTGCTCTCTGATAACTAGGATTTATAATACCCATTATCCTTTGAGTGTTTGGCTGTTCAATACTTACATCTCCCCTTAGAAAGTGCCCAGTACAAAAGCCTCTATATTTTGGAAAAATGACTGTAAAGATGCTCTATTAGCTAAACAAAACTTCCACTTTAGAGTATCTTCTTCTTCAAATTTTTCTCTTTATTGGGACCATTGGGTTAAAGATAAAACTTTTTCTGAAATTGGTGATGCTTAACCACTGCTTAGTGCCTTTCCTGTCAATGAGAGTATTGCTGTGATTATAAATGGTGCTCATTGGGCTTTGCCAGCTGCTATGCCGGCTTCTGTTCTTTGTGTTTTTTCTGACATTTTTATTAATGAGGGCTCTATGGAAACTCTGTAGGGTGAGGGAAAAAACTGTAAGCATAAACACTATAGAGAGTTTTATTTTAAAGATTTTGCAAAGGTGAGCTGGTGGAAGTTTGTGTGGCACAAAAAATATGTTATTCGTTATTCTGCTTTTTTGCTGGATGGCAATTATGGGTGGCCTTAAAACTACTGATTCTCTGTCTGCTAGGGGGATTTCCGTGAACCATACTTGTGCACTTTGCCACTGTTATGTAGAAACTGTTAGCCATTTATTCTTTGAATGTGACTACTTTTTCTCCATTCTCTCTATCCTTATGACTAATCTGGGGTTTTTACTGTTGAGACCCAATATACTGCAAATTTTTGAATATATTGATGATATGAAGCATAAGGATAAAAATTTTTTCTTTCTCCTTATATGTTGTGCGGTCTACCACATTTAGCGTGAAAGGAATGATATGAAGTTTGGAGATGCTTCTGTTTCTTCCACTACTTTAGCTCAAAAATTCAAAGCGGCTGTATTATCAAAAATTTTAAAATGGAAAAAGGGAGGAGGCCTGATAGATATGATGTAAGTGTTGTACAGCTTGATTTTGGAATGTTGCTTTGACCCTTTTCAGTAGTGGTTTCTGTAGGCTGTTGAGATGATGAATTACAGAGGATTGGCTTCGTCGAGTTTGCTGGTTTGCTGTTCGCAGGTTTTTCTGGCAGGCTGGTTTTTATTTTTGGAAGGAAGATGGGCAATGATGTGAGAATTGTCATTTTCTCCTTTGGATGGCAGGATATTTTGGCAGTTTATTTTTGCAACCGGGTTGAGAGAGCGGCAATTCCTGAGCCTGCGACTTAATTGTCTTCCTCAGCCTGTTCTTTCGGGTTTTTCTGCTCTGATTTTTTTGGCTTATACCTTCTCTGTGTTTTTGCTTTATCAAAGTTCATTTTTACTTTCCCTAGTTTTAGATATGGGGATTTTGTTTTTACCCCATTTTTTGACCTTGTTTGTTTTGGCAAGGTCATTTCTTAATGTTATTTCTTTCTTCATTACATGTAACAAGTTTATATTAATGAAAATGGCTAAGGCCATAATTTTACCCAAAAAAAATCTTTATGAAAATTCATAATAATAATAAAAAAAGGAAACCAAAGAGAAAAGAACCCCTAAGAAAAAAAAAACAAAAAAACAGGGCATTTTTAGTATTATAATAAAAGCGAGGGAGCAGTTTCCCGCACGAAAACAAACCAGCTGGCAGCACGCACCTTCTCTGTTCTCTGTTCTACTTCCATCTCGCACGCGATCGCAGGGGAGATATTCTAGGGTTTTCTAATTTCTTTCCTCTCGGGTTCGACAGTGTAGGAGAGAGAGAGATGAGAAGGCGCGGGCATCGGATCCCACTGGAGGTGATGGGATCTATGATAGAGGTGGCAAACGTGGCGTGGAACGCCCTCGAGCATCGCCAGGAGCGGAAAATCGTCAACGCGGAGGAAGAGGAGATTGCGCGCCTTCACTCGGAGAATCACTGCCTCAAGGCTCTTCTCGCTGAGAATGCCCCCCTTCTTCATGAAATTTCGCAAGTTCCTTCTCTGGTCAACGAATGCCCTTCCGATGTGATTCTCTTTTTCCTTCTTCACTGCGAATCTTATGAATTTATGTTTATTAAGAGAACTACGAAGAGGGATTTTTGTTCCTTGATATTTTTCTGACTTATTGGGGGCTGTTCGGTTCATTGTTGTTTGAAATGCATAAATTGCCGTGTCTCTATATTTTTGACCATTGCACCATCTTATAGGTATCTGACAGCCCCTTTTAAGTCATATTTAATTTTAAATTTCTCTGCTGTTTGTACGTAGATGAAGGGCATTTGTTCTTTCATGTTTTGCGAGTTAATAGTGTTGCATAAACTATCTTTCAATGTGTCATTGCAATTTATTTATGAAATTTATTCGTTCTCGGAAACTCATGAAATTTAATTTGAATCTTTTCATCGAATCTGAATACCAGGCATTTTGTTAACTGACATATGATGTAAATTGATGATTTTATTCGGAATTATTCATTCATATGATCGGAATTTGCAATTCATTTAAGAGTTGATTGTAGCATTTGCTGATGCTTGAAATTTGAGTAAGGCAGGGTGGGCAGCTTTGGGGATTTCATAAGATGCTGTATCTTGTCTATTTGTTATGTCATATTAAGAAGTTATATTGACTTGAAAAGTTAAGTAATAGTCATGGGAGTTTGTATTTGTAAGAAAGTAATATACAATTCATGATTTCAGGCTTGTAACAAAAAGACCTGGATTGGTAAGAAGCCCTGGAATTTATTTCTCTATTCGAATTGGGATGGTTTCCCTATGTTAGAAAGCATGATTTCATGATGTTGGTCGAAAGAGTTTTTTGTGCGGTTGATGTTGTTATAGTAAAAGACTCAAATTACTTTTACTATTTTCAATATGCCTTTGGAAACTCAGTAGCGGATTTTTTATTGAAAGCTATTATTCTAGTGCTAAATCTGGGAGAACATTAACACTTTTCAACTATATAGATTTGATTTAATTGATGTTCTAATGTGGAAGCAAGTGAGCTGGTATCAAGGTTCAAATATACATCCATTATGCTACATACTATGCAGGTATATAGGTATGCCCAAATTTAAATGCTTAAGTACTCATTAGATTCCTGAATAAACAAGTACTTATTAGATTCCTGAATAGACAAGAAGTCCTGGAATTTATTTCTCTAATTGAGTAGGGAGGATTTCCCTATGTTAGCAAGCATGATGTTGATCAGGAGAGTTTTTTGTGTGGTTGATGTTCTGACTGTGAAAAACCCAAATTACTTTTACAGTTTTCAATGTGTTTGGAAGATTGGTAGCTGATTTTGGATTGCAAGGTTTTATACTAGTACTAAATCTGGGAGAACCATAGTACTTTTCAAGTGGATTTGATATAATTGATGTATTAACGTGGAAGCAATTGTGATGGTATCTTGGTTCAAATATACATCCAGTATGCTACACTATGTAGGTAAACAGGTATGCCCACTGATAAATGTTCCATTACTTATTAGATTACTGAATAGACGAGTAAACAGGTATACAGGTATGCCCACAGATGAATTCTTAAGTACTTATTAGATTTCTGAGTAGGCAAGTAAACATATGTTTGCTGTTGTTCTTATTTTAGTTGGTTTGCTTTGTTATTTTAGTGTAGCTTCTTACCTGAGTGAACTTTTTAAATTTATTTTGATAGTTATAAAGATATATTTCTTTTTCATTGTTTTAAATGATTATTTTGGTTATAAGATGCCTATAGAAAATTTGCATTCTTATTCTTCAATGTGTCTGTTTAAAATTTAAAGAAACATTCTAATGCAAAGAATTAATTTAATCATAGAACTTAGTTAGAGGTACTTTCAAATGATAAACTGTTTAAACTTGGTTGGGAATTATGAGGGATAAAATTTTTTAATTGGACATCTTTAAATATATGTTGTTATCCTTTAATTAATACAACTTTATATCATTTTTCAATGACAGTTATATTCACGACTTGTAGCTCTAGTGGAATCTCCAAACTTCTTGGAAACACTTGAATCTCTTAATAAAAAGCTTGCTACTGGATCAAATGCGACCTTGTCAAATTCCAAATATCCAGGTTTTTTTTTTGTTTAGTGTAGTTTTTAATTTCTTTTTTCAGTTCATTCTGATGCATACGGGTTTCCTTGACGACTTTTCTATTATCCATTCTGATTTTACTTCTGTTCTATGAGTAGATCAGAATGCACTAGATGTGTTGATTCATACTGAGGAAGAGGATTCTAGTTGCTGGTTCTTCGTTACACATGATATGGTCCCATGCAATTTGGAGGAAGTAAGTGGAATTGACAATGAAAATTATGTTATCATAACTGAGGAGAATGTGGTGGATGCCATCGCTAATTTCATGGCTAGATGCATTCTTGAAAATCCAAGATCTAAGGTGTCATAAACTTCAACCTTTGATTGTGTTATTTGATTATATTCCAATTTTTAATTCTTTGCAATTCGGAAACTGCAGAGGATATCTCCACAGGAACTACAAAAAGGTAACCTATGCGCTTTATGCTATTCTAGAACCACAATTCATTCTACAATTTGGGGCATTGGTGTTTTCACATAACTTGTTTTACCTATGTTTTAATAAACTCATGATTTTGTTGAACTATGATTTTGCAGACTTTGGAATAAGATCTGTTGCGAATACTATTCTTTTAACTATTGTGTGTTTAAAGCGAGGATTTTGAGTTGTAGCTAATACCAATGTTTAAAATTGCGTATTCGGGTATTGAGGCATTTTTCATTCGTGAGGCAAGGCGTAAGCCTCAAAATCAAAAGATTGCGTAAACATAAAATGATAAATTTTTTATATACTAATGAGTGAATAATATAAAACATAAAAAAGCATAAGATATGAAGTGAAATCAAAATATCCCAATTATAAGACAACATGAAATATAGTTCAACTCAAAATTCTATCTTTCCCAAATCCCAATATTCTTTTTATTAACATATAATTCCAATTTCCAAAAATAAATAGCAATGACATATCACATAAGAACTCATGAGTCATCAGCACTGTCATCACTAAGGGATTCTTCATTTGAATCATCATTATGGTGAACTGCTCTCTCCCCTTCCTCTCCTATAGAGTCCAATGTCGGGCATTTACTTCAAGATTTATGTAAGTATTAATATATATATAGCGTGAGGCGTAAGCCTCATGCCAGTGAGGCGAGACGGGCCTCAACCAAGTTGAAGCGCATGCCTCATAAAAAAAACTCAAGGCGAAAGCATCGAGGCGTCATTTACTAGAATTGCGCAAAGGCGGGCCTCAAGGCAAACCTCATATTGCGCAATTTTAAACCATGGCTAATACTTGTTATCTTCTAGTACTCTGTGATCAAATCCGGGCATTTTGAGCTGCAGCTTTTTGGGTAGAGGTAGACCTAAAAAGACCCCACCATATAAAATTGGAATGGGCAAAGATCTACATTTGAGATTAACAATATGGAATGGAGTAGCATTTCATTTATTTCATTTGCTTTTTGGCTGCTAGCGTTTTAAGTAAAAGAATGGGGACACACACACATAGACAAAGGAGAAAACATCGGAGAGAAGAACAAGGGGATAGTCCTTAGTGAATTGGCTATAAGACGTGAATGGAATAACTAGATTAAACTAGATTTAGCAACAAATACTACGATTTGGGTAAGGCTGCTAGTAATGATGTTAATGAGTGTATTTTTTTTATTTATAATGATGTTATGATTGCCAACAAGTTTTTTCTCTCTTGTTCTGCGATCATGTTTATGTTATTGGTTCTTTATTGTTATTATAGTTTAATGTAAGGATCAAGTTAAATTAGTTGTTATCTCCATTTACTTAGAAAAAAAATGATCCAATGGTTAGCTTGAATTTGCCAATTTTCTAGAAAACTTGAATAATTTGGAAGGAACCTATAAACATGTGCCAACGGTTGTGGCTTTTCACAATTTACTATTTTTGGTTGAATGCTATCTATATAGAAACTAACTCTTTGATAATGTAGCTGTCGGTAAAGCTTTGGGTGACATCAAAGGCCGGAATAAATTGAAGAGCTTGTGGGATGCTGGAATAGTTATCTACACCTTGTCAACTTGGGGCATATTTCTAACTGGGTAAGAAGATCTTCCATGCTCAATTCATTGTTCTTTGATTCTCTCTTAAAATTGTTAAAGTTATGTGACGCCCTATTTGATTAGTCCAAATTCGATCTTATTTAGATATCCTTTGCCAGCATAGTGTTGAGATGATGAAAATTTTCTTTAAAAACACTTAAGTCATATGGTTTAACTACAAGTTATGATGAAATATGTACATTTAGAATTGACCAAGTAAAAGTGTTAAACTTTAGATTTGTTTTATGGCATTTATAGGTGACAAATACTCTGAAATATTAATGCAACCCAACTCTTTTCATAAGGTATTTTCTTAAAAATAGATAATATTAGGGAACCAAGAACCAAAAAGAAAGTCAATATCAGTTTGAATATACATCATAAGAATAATTTCAATTTTCAATAGATAATTCATCAAGAGCTATATCTTATATGTTCATTTGATTGATCAACTACTTCTTATATAATTGGTTTAGCATCACATTCAAAAATAGGTTCTATCTCCATTAGAATGTCAGTTCTGGATAAACATCTCATGTTCAATTTTGATGCAATATTGTATCCGTAGCATACTAGCAGCACCCTTGCATCAATTTTCCTTTTGTTCCTTTTTTTTTTTAGTATTGTTTCCATTCCTTTTTTTATACCTATTCAGGTTAGGGGTGTCAAAATGGGTCAATCGGTCAGGTTCGGGTCTATAACTCGAATTGATCTTGGTCCAAACGGGTTGATTCTAACTCGACCCAATTTTGCAAATGGGTCAGGAATTTCAACTCGGACCCGACCCGCATGGGTTGTTAGGTTGACCCGACCTGACCCGTGAACTTGGACTGCTGGTAGCAGGTGAAGCATACACGGTGCAGAGCATTGCGAGTGGGTGAAGCTAATGCGGACGAAGCGGGTGCGGTCTGTGTGGAGTGTGGGCACGACTCACTACATGAGCGTGGCAGAGTGCTGCGGGAGGGCGGGCGAAGCAGGTGCAGGATCGCAGGTGAAGCGGGTGTTGTATGCCAGTTAGCTAGTGCGGTGTGGAGCAGCCAATGGGTATGAAAGCAGGATCGAGCGACGAGCAAAACAAGCGGGATCAAGCCTGGACGAATGAAGCGGCCAACGGGTGCAGAGCCTATAGATGCAACATATTCGGGATTTAGCGTGGTAGAGGTGCAAAGCCGAGATCGTGAACAAACACGAGCTCAGGATCGCATGCAGGCTAGGTTTTCCGTGTCATTTCGAGTTGATTTTGGGTTTCCGGGTTCAACCCAAACCCGACCCGGTTTTAGTAACGGGTAAGAATCTCGAACCCAATCCCAAACCATATGGCGAATGAGTTGACCAGAATCCGGAATTTTACGTGTTGGGTTTCAGGTCGGGTCAAGTTTTGATTCCCCTAATGCGGGGTTTGTCGATATAACATATTGTTGTGATTATTTCTTGGTTATGTTATGCTTTAAGCTAGGATGTTTTGGGTTGTATGTAATCCTATGATGGGGATTTACAAGCTTCTCTATTTGGATCTTAGATGGGAATTATGGATATAATCAAAATGGAATATTATAATTATTCGGAATTAAATTATGCAGATATTTTTGCTAACCATATTTTGTAACCTAAAGATAATGAGTCTATAAAATTAAAATTTCTTTTTAGTTTTCAATTTTGTTTATGTAAGCTGGATATATGATTCCCTTGACTTTGGTACAAATGCATTTATATAATTCTTGGTAAAGTCATCTCATTATATTATCATGTTTTTTTTAATTTGGTGATTTTTTTCTTAATTTCTTCTAACCATTTTATTATTCGCTTGCTAGTGCTCTTTATTTTATTCAGATTTGAATTTGTCGTTCTCGTGAATAAATTAAGGATGAATTAAGCTTCAATTCGTCAAATTTTTGCATGAGGTTTAATACATATCTTCGGATATTAAGAAATATTACAATCACTATAATTGGACTATCACACATTTAATTCATATCCCTAAGAAAAAGTAATGGCATCTCTAAAGAATGCTATATGCACATCAACACAAGATTTACTTATGATTGAAGTTGATTTAATTAATGAGATTCTACTTTGTGATTTTTTTCTTGAGGATTCTTTATATGCTGAAAATATTTTATAGTTAAATTTTAAAATATAGACCTCTTGTTGGTGGATCTCGATATGTATCTATAATACATGATATTCATAGACCTAATTCTATAGTTGATGTAGTATTGGAATTGTGATTTGAAAGAAAAACTCCGTTTTATAAAGCAATAAAAAAACCGTCCCAAACGAAGCCTTAGGCTTCGTTTAGGACGACTTTTTTGCTGCTTCTTAAAGCGGCTTTCTAGTACAAAAATTAAGATTTTTGTACTAGAAAGCTGCTTTAAAGCTTCATTTAGAATGATTTTTTTACTATTTCTTAAAGCGGTTTTCTAATACAAATCATTAGAATATCTTGACATAAAATTTTTTCTAATCGAATGAATTCCTTTTCATCATATTAAACAATTATTTGATATATTTATTAACTTGACCTTATAACCTAAAAATAACCTATTGACCCAATAAGCACATATCTAATTTTAATTTTATAATTGCAAAATATGGCCTTTTTTTATTATTATTCAGTATTGACTTATATTTTTCTTTATTGCTGCAGGCTATATAGACATAGGGCTATTGTTAAATGTGCAGCCAAGGCTGCTCATGCCTCCACCAAGTTGGTCATGAAAGCTCTCTGAACTTGTAAAAATTCCTTCAGATTTACCAAATCTTGTATATACATATATTGTTATTTGAATATCTGTTTTTTAAACTATTTTACACTTTCTTTTAATATAATCATTTATGATAAAAGTTTCTATCTCCAATTATCAGTAAACTTGAAATTATGTTGTAGAAATGGGATATGATATAAAATAAAATTTAACATTTTATATTAATTTTTTAAAAAAAAAAAAAAATTTGAAGCAAATTTAAGTTGGCGTCCACATTTTGAATTATAATTTATTAATAAAGTGATATATTTTTTTATTTATCTGCATTTACTTAAAGATATACCATTATATATTAATTGGCAATAGGTTGTGCACATGAAGCAACATATTGTGTTTGATAAGAACATTTTGTTCACTTCTGATCAAATTTAACGCAAAGCTTACTGCAATTACTTCTGGTGGTCCATTTTCAAGTTTAAAGTTTTTAGCTCCAATAACGAAGCAAATGAGGATATGTGTGACGGGCAATTTTTAATACTAAGCATGATTAGAAACTTAATTAGCATATTAAGTGTGATTTTTTAAAAAATTTAAAAGTAGGCATAATTGCTTGTTTAACAGGCAATAAAGATTTATGATATAATCATCTATTTGATGGGCAATTTATTAACAGAGTCAAATTGCTCGTTTGATGGGCGATTTTGCCCTGTCTAAAATGACCGACCGAAGCCCTAGTCCTGACCACGTTCTCGTTTGTCTTCTCCGCTACCATCGCCATTCCTTCACTCCGCCAGATTTGCTGTTTAAGCTAAGTTTTGTGGTTTTTTTATATAATTTTTGTATTATCTTATGCCTTTCCTACATAGAAGGTAGAATAAGAAAACAAAACAAAACAAAAACAAATGCATCATTTAAAATTGTAGAATGAGGTGGTTTTAGGTGATGTCTATATTTTATGTGTTTTATAATTCCTTAATATTATCAAATAATTCAAAATTAGACTAATAAGCATATTAAAAGAATTGTTTCAAATGTTTCTTATGAAAGAAGACTAATAAATCACATATTTTAATTATTTAAATAAATAACATATTTTAATTATTTAAATAAATAATGAATAGGCATTTTAAAACTTTTAACAAATTAAAGAACAAATAACATTTGAACACATTTAAATTTATAAATATTTCTTTATTATATTTAAAACCTATATCTATACGCTTCTTCAGCTATTAATAGAGTTTCAATTTCAAGGCCCCATTATGATCGATTTCTTTAAACTAGGTTAAGGTCTATAATTTAATGGTATCTGAAATAACTACCATATATTTAGAAGTGAGAGATATGAACAAATATAATGAATATAGATGAGTATTAAAGAACAATAAATTATGTATTAACTATTCATATCTATTACTTAACTATTCTTAAACACTCATTAATATAATTCTAATATATCATTACATTTCATTATGTTTAGTTGCTCAGTGTTGGTAAGTGTAATTTACCTTTTTTATATTTAGTGTATTTTTTAATAAATTTAATACATATTTAGAATATTATGAAGTTGATGATTGTCTTGATGGAATAAATATATCGTTTCAAATATATTATAAATGTAGGTATTCAAAATGAGCACACGCCCGCCATCTTTTTTGTTGTTATATGACGAAGAGTTGTCCTTAGATGATAATTTTTTGCCAACATATATTGGTGGTAAATGTCGGCCCCTGCAAGTTCCATTCAAATCGACTTTGAAACAGTTAAAGGATAGGGTTCTTAGGGCGCTAATGTTAGATCCCTCAAAATTCGTGGCGACTAATGTTGGTTGTTTTCTTGTTGGTAACAAATTCATGGCCTCGAAGGTTGAGGACAATGAAGGTTTTGAATTTGAATTATCATTGGCTGGTTCTGATGATCTATCTGATTATGTATGTGGAGGTTGAGGAAATTTCGAATGATATTAATTTGGATGAAGATCTGTCAACTCAAATATGCGATCCAATCGTACTCGATCATGTACATGAGATGCATGATGCTGCTGAGATGGCCTTCGCAATGCCTAATGCACATCTTGGGTATGTTAGTTGTGAATGAAATTATAATATTTTTTTAAGTATGTTCTTATTCATTGTTTCTAATATTATATAAGTATAAATACAGATCCACACCAATCTCCTACCAAAAGGAAATACCTGGTCCTTCTACACAATCCTAGCTTACTTCTATTTTTGAAGTCAATGATGTTAGATTATCTGCTCCTATTACTAATGATGAAGGGTATGAGACAATAAGCAGTTGTTCAAGTGATGATGGAGATGAAGAGTTTGATGATATCCTCCATGATCCTGCTATTACGAATGTTGGTGTTCAGTCAAATACCAATGATATTGTTCATGATTACTGTATAAGGATTGAAAATACAGAAGAGGACATGACATCTAATAATGAGAATATACTAAGAATACCAAGACTACACTTCAGTGGAATGCATATGTTGCACTTGATAATAGTAATGTTTTTAGCATTACGGATGATGAATTTATCATTCTGAATGAATTGGTAGACCATATATGTTTCCGCAAAAAATCTGAACTGCAGTTTACCTTGCACGGTTGGTCAATTATAAATAATGTTCAATTTATCACGGTGGCTTCAAATAAACAAAAATTTACAGTTGCTTGTATACACATGATAATGTGCCGGTAAAATGTTCTTAGCGTTTACATGCTAGCCTAATCAAGCGATTGGGTGGGGTATGAAAGCTAGCTATCATAAAAGGTCTACTTACGTGCATAAATCCTATTCTTCAAACAGGTATCATACAATATAATTCACATTTCATTAGCTTCTTTATTATTCCAACTATAAGGAAATGATTGGATATTAAACCTAAAGAAATAATTAGAAGATTTGAGGTGAAGTTTAACATCAAAGTTTTATACATGAAAGCATGTGATGCACGCCGGAAGGCTAAACAGTGTTTGGCAGTTTGGAAGAGTCTTATTGATCACTGAATTTGTTCATGGAAGATATTGTTCAAGCTATACCCAGAAATGTGTACAAAATCTAATCCTTTGGTTCATATAGATTTTAAAGGTTATTTTGGGCTTTCGAGCCATCTATCACTGGTTTGAGATTTTGTCGGCCCATCCTCAGCCTAGATGGGATTTTTCTATTGGGTAAGTATAAGAGAATATTACTCATAGTTATTGGGTTTGATGCGAATAACGACCTTTTTTATTAGCTTTTGGAATTGTGAAGTCAGAGTGCAATGATTATTGAATATGGTTTCTTACCATGATTCATGATTTACTCCCTTCTGTTGCCAATAAAAGTAATCTCTATATCATATATGATCGTCATGCTATTAAACATTATGAATAACTTAAACAATAACTCAAATAACTATACTCAACATGTCTACCATTCACCCGTTATATAGCTGAGATTAAAGATATTCAACAAATACTAGCAGCCAAAAACCTCAATAGAACTTGAATTGGCCATACAACTTTACAACTCATCTAATGTGATGGAAGAAAATTTTATTTATCAAAACATTAATATAGATATCACTATTTATTTCATAAAAAATCATATACAATACTCAGGAATAATATAAATACAATCCATCATTCTTGTCCTGAGCGTAAAGAAATAACTACATATAGAAAGTAACAACAAACATAAAAAATTGAGAAATTTGATCAGTCTCTCACTCGTGATCCCTTTTCCTGACTAGAAATCATTTAATCATATGTATTGAATTAAACAGCCCAACAGATCACACTAAAATCCTATAACTGAATTCAAAATATGGTAAAGAAGTAGTATGCGTATCATTAGCCAAATTATAACTGTAACAATTATTTAATCAACAATCAATTTAGAAACAAAAAACTCACACTCAGTAGTTATAAAATCTATAAAGTAATAAAATAGTATTATATATAAATCAATAAAACAGTACAGTGAAAAAAATTAGTAAATTAATACTGGTGTCTGTTGACCTCGATTTTGCCCAGGATTGGGCTTGGAGAGTTGACTTGGTCAAATTGACCGAGCCAGACCCCAAGACCCTCTCCAATGGGTTCAGTGAGTCGAGCTGGGTCTGTTGAGCCCTGACTTGGACCCCGAGTCAACCCAGTTGACCAAGTCAACCAGGGTTGACTGATTCGAGCCTTTTAAGCCTAAGACCAATTTTTAAATTAATTTCATGGCTTCTTGGCTCGAACCTCACCCCCCCTTGGACCTAATTGACTGATTTGACCAAGTCAAGCGTTGACTTGGTCAGATCAGGTCATAAATGGGTTATAATCACCTATTTGAAGGAGATTAATGGGTAATTAATGGAATTTAAAGCCTCCCTTCGTTTTGAATTGAATTCCACGGCCTAAACCGACCTATTTCCCTCCTAATTTTGTTTTGATTCAATCCTAGCCGTTGGTATTAGGTTTAGGAGCCTTAAATAGCGAAAATCAAGTCCAATTAGGGATCTTTTGACAATTGCTCTTGCTCCAAACCGCCTGAGGCCTTGAGGTTTTCGGTGAGAGCTCCCACATACCTCCTCGACTTTCTCAAACCAAATCCCGACGTCCAGACCCCGCCGGCGGCGATCCTCCGGCGAACCCGAGACGTTTCGCGTTCCAGGACGAATCCCGGACGATCGAGCGTGCTTTGGATCTCGACGTCAACTAAGAACTTGTTCTTGAGGATCCCACGAGTCCAACAAGACCAAGATCTCCCGAATCCACCGTGTGGATTGAGGTATATCTCAAACCCTAGTCTAGCGCACTTAGATCTAAATAGCTCTTTTTATAACGCGTTTTAGGACGAGTTTTTTATTCCCCATAGATGCTCTTCACTATTAGAAGCCGTATCTAAAATTTCATTGTGATTGATCCACCCCATCGAGAGAAATTTCAAAAATATTGTTTAGGGCTCTCGGTCCGGCTTGTTCCAGGTTGGGCGCTCTCTGGATCGTTGATCTGGCCGATCGACGGTGCAGATCCGGTCGGACCGCGTTGCTGTCCGACCGCGGGAGCTCAGGTCGAACCGCGGGTTCGTCCGGCTGCATCTCCGCCGCCCGTTTCGGCACCGCGCGGATCCGACGGCTGTGAGTCCCCGCTGACGTGGCAAGTGGTCTGACCGCCGCCTCTAATCATCAGCCGATGATTGCGGCGACAGCGCAATCATCGGCAATGATTGCCGCGACCGCGTGGACGAACCCGAGGCCGCCACGTGTCGCCGCCGATTTGAAATTTTTTTTTAATTATTTTTAAATCCAGAAACTTCTAAAATGCGTAGAAAATCCGTTTTTTTGTCCGATTTCGACGCATAATACCTCGTTGGACTCGTATCGTCGTCCTCTACATGATAAATTTTTTTTTTTATTAAAACGAACCATAGATTTTATTTTATTTTAAAAACAGCAAGATCCTTTTTTTCTTTTTACATTATTTAAATAATTATTTTAGTTTAATTAGTATTATATTATTATTATTTAATTATTTTATTATATTACTGTTATTTTGAAAGGTTAGTTTAGCTTTTATTATTATTATTATTATTCTTGTTATTATTATTTTTATTAATATTATTATTATTATTATTTCTTTTAAAATTATTTTTTTTAATAGACTTTGATGGCCTTTAAACTTCGAAAATACATAACTTCTTCGTTTTGAGTCTGATTTTGACGCACGACGTCTTGTTTTGAGCGTATTTTGATTCTACACATTCTGGAACAAGTGTTACTTGAAGTTTTTGGGTCTGTGTGCAATTGTTTTCAAAACAGCCAGCTGTACTATTTTAAAATTATTCAATTATTGTCTTTGAACTTCGAAATTGTGTAGATTTCTCGTTTCAAGTCGGATTTTTGCGCACAATACCTTGTTTTGGATGTACTCTGAATTCTGCATATTTTAAAACTATTTTTAGATGAAAATTTTGTCTGTATTTTCTGTAATTTCAAAAACAGTGAAACTGCACTATTTTAAAATATTATTTTCTCATATTTGAGCTTGCAAATTTCGTATCTTCGCCGTTCTATGTCGGATTTTGACGTGTAACCCCTCGTTCTTTTCAGAAAAGCGAGCTTTGTGTTTTGAAACTATTTCCAGCCCCTGATTTTGGCTGTTTTGACAGATTTCTATTTTTGGGGCATTATTCGATTATTTAATTATTATCTACTCAATTAGTATAATAATTACTTTCAGGATACAAATTATTTTTAAATCGTTTTGATACCGTGTGAGAGTGGTCAGCAAGTCGCCCATATACCTATTTACTATAATCCAACCTATTTTTAATTATCTTAATTTCCAAAATCTATGTATATATATATATTTAAGTATTTTTAAACTACTTTGAAACTACTTATATGTTAAATCTCTTAACCTTGGGAGACTTGCTTCATGAAATTTTAAACATGGGTCCTATGAATGAAGAGCAATTGTGGGGGAATGAATTAGTGGGTGATTGAGTCCCAATCATTCACTAATTCTTTCTTTAGGTGTCTTTACTTTTTTTTTATCTTTCGTAGATTGCATGTGTAGGTCGCACTACCACCACTTAGTTTAGGTTCTCCTAGATCTAAGGACATGGTGTGTTTATTTATTTACTGTACTCCCATGCATTTATTATCCTGAGGGTTAGTGTAAACATCACTTTAAACTCCTACAACGTAGTGACACCCTAAGGACAAAAATTAAGGACCTGTCTAGCGAACTTAGAAGTTTTCTAGGAGTTAGGATAGATCCCAGAACGACATGAAAACTTCAACATTTAAACTTAGTGACATCATAAACCTCTCTGAATTTTCTAGGAATTCCTAGGAGCTTTTAGAGCCCTTAGCTAACCAACCATAATTAACCTGCTAATTAAGGCCCCGAGACCTTCCGAAAATTGCAATAATTACATATTAGGTCAGAAAATTACCCATAATAGCTTGATTTGTTCAGAATCTGACCCTTGACCTTAGACAAATAGGGCTCCCTAGTTTGACTTCAGGTTGACCCCTAATTTGACCATAGGTGGAATTTACCTTTTTGCCCCTAATAAATCATTAAAAATTATTAAAAATCCCAAATTTTCTCCAAATACTTGGGATCACTTTCTCAGGTCATCCCTGACTTTTGGAAGTGATTCCAATCAGTTTGGAGCTCATTTGGGTCAAAATAGTAAAAAAAGGGCCCTTTCCTAGTTAATTTAGAAAATTCCCTTAAATACTCTGGACTTAGAAAATCCATAACTAATTGTAGAAAATTCCAAATTAGGCAAACTCACTTGCATTAGACTTTAATTAGGGTCTAGTATTTATTGAAAATCTTAGGTTTCCAGAAATTGGCTTAGATTAGAAAGTCAACTTTTTGGTCAACCGTAGTTCATTTAGGGCCCGAAACTTAGAAAATTCGTAACTTTGCCTAGAGAACCCGGATTTCAGCCTACTACCTGTCTAACTATTCATATTAAGGTCTAGTATTTTCCTAAGGTGGTAGGAGACTCAGACTTAGCCTTTTTCCCATAGTGACTTTTTGGACCCTTAGTCTAGTTCCTAGAAGGACCCAGGACTTTCCAAAATTGGCTAATATAACTTTAACTTCAAATATCATCACCCTAAGTTCTTAAAATTGATCAACAAACTATATTAACTAAAATGCACCCCAATTCATTAATATTTGAATTTCAACAAAAATTTCCTTTTCTGGCCTTCAACAAACTTGAACTTTAGATAATTTTAACTAACTACCCATATTAGGATTTATCCAAACCACACTAGCCTTACACACACATAGAATGGTTTGCTAGGGCACCACTTCTAGATCTAGGTTAGGCCGCTGTGTTTTATTTTTCTGCTGTGTGCCGGAGCTTTCCGTGGTTTTCACTGCATGCTGTTTGAAAAATGATTGGTGTGTTTGCTTACTTTTTCTGCACTCTGGATGTAAGCGTTAGACTTACCCATAGGTTAGGAACGCTATATATATACTGTTCTTCCGTGCAGGTGGCCATGCTCATGCTGATAAAAGGGGGGAGCAATGTCATGATTTCTAATAATGTGTTTTATGCAGGTGCTTGCTTAGCTCCCCCTAAATAAAAATGAGGGCTAAAATTAATACTTATAACTGCACAGATGGAGCTGCTTAGCCCTCATAATTAAGAGCATGGCTTGGCACAGGGTCAATGGTGTTAGCATTTTTTTTTTATATATATGAACTGCTTGGGATTTTTATTAGGATAACCATGCAGGTCCTTTTAGATTTTTCTGCTTTTCAATTAATGTAATATCTGTAATAATTGTTAAGAGTTGTGAAAACAACCTTTGAGTTGGGATATTCTTATCCAGCTTGAATTCTAAAAGAGGAAGGCATCCCTAAGGGGAGAGTCTTCTTCCATTTGGAAGATCGAGCTGGATGGCTTTAGATATCCAAAGAGAAAAGGCAATACCTCCATATTGGGGGAATTGTTTCTTCGTTTGGATATTCAAGCCACGACGGATCCAAGGAGTCCAAGGAGGAGTGATCCAAGGAGTCCAAGGAGAGGATACCCAGGAGATTGAAGATGTTGAAGATTGAAGACCCAATATCCCACTCAAAGTTGTTGGCGTCTGTCATAGGTTTAGAAATCCGGGTTGTTGGCAGTGGTGCCCGGCCACTTTACTTTTCTGCATACCCTGGGTTGTAATTAAAGGGCAGTTGGCCTATGGACATTTATTTGATTAGTTTGTGGATTTATATTGATGTGCTTACCTGATTGTGCTTAGAAATATCTGCTTTTTCTAGGTTTCTTTCTTGCATGCCGTTTTTGTTTTTGCCTGGATCGTATTAGGCTCATTAAGGACTATAAAACTTTTCTACTCGTAACTAACTCTTAAAATTTTAAGTTCTAAATAATATAGAAACTTAACGAACCTAGGAAATTGCCGGAATCGTCCGGGGTCGCATGCATATTACTGCATTTCTCTTTCCTTGCTATAAGACATCTCCCTGCCTGCGGGTAGAGTCCGGATAATCTGGCCTATGAGGATGAAGTGCCGGACCTAGGGAGACTCAGTCTTTTCAAAAAAAAAATTATTTTTTATAAGCCTGTTTTTAAAGTTCTATAGCATTCATGAGCTGACATTTCAACTAGCATGCATTGCATTAGAAATCAATTTAATTAAAATTTAATTGCATTAGTTAGGAGCATTCACCCAACATATGTCCAGGACCACTTAGGAAATTCTCTAGATGTCGGTCCTATTTCCAATAAACTATACCTCCCACCCATCTTTCATAATTGACCTGATTGCATGGTTTTAAAGCGACTAGGTGGTTAGCTGGCTCCCCCATCCAGGCCGGGATAAGTCCAGGTTTTGCATTGCATTAGCTAGGACACTGGTCTTAGTGTGTGTCGAACACTAAGTCCAACCTAGATTTAGGATTCGAGGCTACTACATTCGGTCTCGTAGTAGGCCTTAAATAGTAGGTAGGTCCTTTCTTTTCAGAGACCCTAAATCCTACTTATCTTCGTCACAGGATGACGCCACCTCCATCCTTCTCTCACGCATGTGATCGAATGTTTGATTTTGATTTTCTCCAGTTTCTCTCTAGTACCCTAGAGCCTCCGAATGCTGGTATGAGCCACGCATGTCGATTCAGCCCTTCGGACCTTTCTTCCCTTTGAGTAGGATTTCCTAGTCTATACCCTTGTGTCGATCCCACTTTAGGAGAGGATAATATATGATCCTTAATCGAGAGTTTTCTCAGGCTCCGGCCTGGGATGTAATTAACCACGGGGGCTTGCGCCCGTGGGAAACTCGGTCCCACATCTACTAAACCCTATTCGAGCTCTTGCATCGGATGGGGGAAACCCGTGATTTGGTCATGTATATTACTACCCATCGAGGTGTGTTGGTGAAAGCCTCTATCCTCAATGGTTAGTCGTATGCACGATCCAATCTGTCCCTTCCAATTGACCCGTTCGCGCGGTGCTCTTTCGGAGGTCCACAGGTTTCTGGCGACCACGGTGGGACCAGTTTCTCTCTCCATCTTTGGATTATATATTATCCTTTCTTGTGTGTACTCCAGGGATTGGTACTCCTTAGATTAGGTCCGTCCCATTCTTAGTTAGGGTCTTTCCTTAGTTAGGATTTCTTTTCCTTAGCTAGGGTTCCCCCTATTCTACTTCTTTCTAGCCTTACAGGCTATTCCTTTCCCTATCAATTCCTATCTATCTTTATCTGTCTCTATCAAATCCTTCATTCTTTCATGATTTCTGATTTCTAACTTTTCAATTTCTTTTCTTGGCAGCAGTGCCATGACTTCTTTCGTACCTTCAGTTACGTTCGCTTTTGGTTCAGACGCGCGGGTGACTCTTCCTGAGTCTCTGCTCGCTAGTCCGCCAGTGGGAGGAATCACTTTTGGTTCCTTCACTGACTCGGCTTTCGTCACCCTTGGCGGGCCGACCCCGGCGGAGGCTGCGGCATTCTCTCCTCCCCAGAGGAGAGGACGCGCAGTCATGCGCCCGTTTGGACGTCCTGCTGCTCGGCGCCCAGTCCGAGCACCACGTCCTGTTCCTGTTCCTGCGCAGCCAGTGCGCCCTGTGGCTAGGCGACCAGTGCCTAGGCCACTTCCTGTTCCAGCGGTCAGGCGTCCAGTGCCTGTCGCTCCTACTGCACAGGTTGCTCCGGCCCCTCAGCGCCGGCAGCCTGTCGTAGTTCCCCCCGTTCGTCCAGCGGTCCGGCGTCCAGTGCCTGCCGCACCTACAGCACAGGTTGCTCCGGCCCCTCAGCGCCGGCAGCCTGCGACTACTGTTACTTCCGTTGTTCCAGCGGAAGTACCTCGTGTTCGGGTTCCCCCTCCCACTTCCACCAGGAAGAGGGGTGCCCAGACCGAGGTGCCTTCGCCTTCCACTGGTCGGGTTTCTGTTTTCGTCCGACTTTCTCACCCTGAGGATGTTGGGCAGACCCCGACAGTTCCCGTTGTTCCTGTTCCCGGTTCTGATGTTCCTTCATCTTCCACCTCCGGCCTTGGGAGAAGGGCCAGGAGGAATAGGAACAGGAGACTTCGTTTAGCTGCGTCAGAGGCAGAGAGGCAGCGGATGGCCGATGCCATCGTTCACGACGAGTTAGTTCAGAGGCAGAGGAGAGTGGCTCCCAGGCAGCGGAGGCCACATCCAGTTGTTGATGCACCTACTCCAGAGGTGGTGGTAGCCCCCGAGTTGGAGGCAGTTCAGGGAGGACGCTTCTCTCCGCTGACGCATAGTGGTGATGAGGAGGACGTTGCCCGCATAGCGGCGGCTCCTCCTGTCGTCACTACTCTACCCCGAGCTAGGGTACCCAGGGACGCTGGTGTCCGAGCCCTCACTCAGAGGATTCGGAACATCGTCCACCTAGCGCGTGGCAGAGGGCCCGTCAGTCGGGAGGGCTTACTCCGTCAGATTTCTCGGGCTACCTTCCAGTTACGACGACAGACTGCGAGGAGACTCTACAGTTGGCAGAGGGGGCAGACACCCCAGCAGCCTGCGGACACAGTTCCAGTAGTCAGACCCCCGGCGGTTACTCCTGCTGCAGGACGACGCCCACGTCGTCGAGGACGGAGACAGCAGCAGAGGCCTGCCCAGCCTCAGGTTAGTTCAGAGGTTGCAGTCCCAGAGCAGCCAGTTGCCCGTGCAGCACCCCACCGTAGGAGGTGGGTTTGGAGGCGTCGGCAGGCGGACACCCCTGTCGACCCAGTTGAGCCAGTAGAGGCAGCACCACCGTCAGATGCAGAGCAGTCTGACGATGTAGATGATTTGATGGATATAGCAGTTACTTCCGAGACCGAGGCGATCCCGATGATGTGTGATGAGGATGTTGTACCTACTCCAGATAGATCCCCAGAGCGGGATGAGACACGGCTAGCCCGTAGCCCTCATAGGATCAGTTCTCCTATGAGTCCCTACATAGAAACCCTCCGACACTCTTTCTTGGAGAACGATGATACACTAGTGGATGAGTCGGAGGAGGATATATCAGTTCACCGGATTTGTGTGATTACCCGCAGAGGTCACTCGGATGAGAGAGAGCCCGAGGACCAGGATGAGCAGAGAGAGCCCGAGGTGGGTGGATCCCCTAGATCAGTCGACACAGATGCTACGGTCCTGAACCTCCAGACACAGATGGCAGAGATGTCCAGAGCCATGGCAGCCATGACAGCACAGTTGACAGCCTTGGGGACAGTACCCCAAGTGGCAGGTGTAGCCACTGCCAGCACTTCTAGAGATCAGCCGGTTGTGCCCCCAGTTGCACTAGACCCCTTGAGAATGGACAGGGTCCAGAGAGCAGTGCCTACAGCACCTCCAGTAGTTCAGAGTCAGCCAGCGCAGTTGTCAGCGGGTCAGCTTCAGGATCTGATTGCCCAGAAGGTAGAGCAGGCCATTTCCTCTAGGAAGACTGGAGAGTCAGTTAGTAGAGGACGGCCCTACCCGGTAGAGTACGAGCAGGAGCCCTACCCTCCTGGTTTCATCCCTCCTAGGTTCAGAGTGTTCGACGGGTTTGGGAACCCGATGCAGCATGTGGCCCAGTACCGGGCCATATGTTGCAATATAGGAGGGAGTGATCCATTGATGTTGAGGTTGTTTGTCAGCAGCTTGGCGGGGGTGGCGTTTTCTTGGTACGCCGACCTCCCCAACGACTCAGTCAGGACTTTTGCAGAGCTGGAGCAGTTGTTTATACAGAGGTTTGTCAGCACTGAGCACAGAGTCACAGTTGGAGAGCTAGTAGTCACTAGACAGAGGCCTAGAGAGTCACTCACAGACTACATAGTTAGATGGAGGAACCTTAGTTTGCAGTGCGAGCCACAGTTGCAGGAGCAACATGCAGTTGAGATCCTTCTGAAGAACATAGATGGTCCCATAGCTCCATACCTGAAGGGTTTCACCATACGGACCTTTCAGAAGCTACTGACCAAGGTCACCAGCCTACAGGACAGCATACCCGATGCAGTCCCTCCTAAGGCTGAGAGTCAGCCCTCGCGCAGACCTCAGCGGCAGGAGTTTTCAGGAGCACCTCCACCCAGGAGAGGGGAGGTACACAGTACTCAGGGAGCAGTGGATAAGGGCAAGAGGCCCTTAGGCAGTTCAGCACCTCCACAGCAGTCACGCTCAGCTAGTCAGTCACACTCAGCTAGTCAGCCGGCAGCACAGCCCAGGACCTCCCGTAGGACTCCAGAGAGTCAGCAGTCCTTACAGGAGAAGCTTAGTAAGGAATACCCCTTTAAAAGAGAGAGTGTGAAGAAAATATTTAAATTCCTTACTAAGAAGAACATACTTACCTTTCCCAGCAGCAGTAGAGTGGAGGAGGAGGGTCAGACTGAGAACCCACTCTATTGCCCTTACCACAGATGCGTTGGGCATGTGTTAGAAGATTGTTTTGTGTTCAAGGACAAGGTTGAGAGGTTGATGGCCACAGGACAAATATACCTTCAGGACAGCGATCTAGTGCAGCCCACAGGCCCTCAGACAGTTCAGATGGTTTCCAGTCCTAGCCGCAGTTCCAGCCACAGTGACAGTCAGAGTTACAGTCAGGGCAGTAGTGGCAGATTACTCCATAGTTCTGAGGGAGAGTGACAATTATCACTCTCCAAGGAGACTTAGCAGATGATTGAGTAAGCTGTACAGAGTTTAGAGGCAGTTGAGATGAGGCCTCCCAAGGCCAAGTCGACAGTTGCCACTCCAGCTTCTTCGTTAGCACTAGTTTTTCTTTTCTTTCTTCTGTTGTAGTGCTAGATGAGCACATTTTCTTTTTACTTCTATCTGTATTAGAAAAATATGTTAAAAAAAAATGATTGTAACCTCAAAAGGGAAGACAGGCCCCCTTCAAGCATTTGGGCTGGAGGACCTCGTTCTCCCTTATTTTGATGATTAATCAATTAAAAAAAATGATAATTTGCAATTATGATGACTCTCTAACTTCTTTTAGTTCTACTAGCTTTGTAGTGATGACTCATGAAAGAGTATGATCTCTCTATCTCACCTTAGGGGTGGAGAGATTTCTTCTTTTGAACTGAAATCTTTTTTCAAATTGAAATTGGATTTAGAAGTGAAAATTTTCTTTACTATCTTGTGATTCTCTATCTCATAGATAACTATAGTATATTGATGCATAAAACTTCATAATTTTCTTAATCATGTTATTCATTCTTATCAGAGGATAGGATTTGTTTTGTAGACCATTCTTCCTCGTCCAAGAGAAGTAAGTCTTCTTCTCTTGTACTTGGAAGATGATCTTACAACTGAGAAATAGTTTTCTTTTAGAGATTTGGAAAAAGAAGCCAGTTACAAAAAATGAAAAGATGAGCAAAGCGCCAAAAGTGAAAGATACACAAAGTGTATCAAGTGATTTAAATTTGTGCAAAGCACATGAAAGTTGAGAAAGTGGCTCAAAGAGCCCAAAAGTTATAAGTAAATGGCTTCCCTTTCTAGTAAATCTCTAAATCTCAGAAAATCTATATCCTTTTGATATTTTTGATACATGATTCTGAAAATTATGATTTTGAAATCATCATTATACATTGATATCCTATAAGATGTGGAAGTGTATTCGCATACAAGAAATAAAGAAAATTAAATTTCTTTCTCTAATTTAAATTCCTTTTTGGATTAGATTTCAATTCAAGAGAGAAAATTACTCATATAAGTGAGATGTCATGATTTAGCTAGTATGGAGCTTGATCTGAGTTAGTAAATTTAAATTGAGGTTCCTTTTAAAATTAGAGGGAGTTAAGTACTAAACTTCTTTGGAATATGTGCTCACTTATCACTTTGACTGGGTCCACACCCTCCTACTTTTGTTAGGTTTGGTGATGTTGATCCTCTACTAGGATGAGATTCTCTTCTTCCTATCAGTCCTGCTCTGATAGCGGAAGCCCCCAGTCCATTCACATGAGTTGAATCTGATCGGGGATGTCGTAGTCTTTTTAGATTAGACTATTTTGAGAGAGGATATTGGGCCCATATCCACCTATGTTAGTTAGGTGGGGTGATATTGATCATTTATCCCTATGAGATTCTCTTCTTCCTATCAGTCTTGATCTGATAGATGTAGCCCCTAGTCCATTCATATGAGTTGAATGTGATCAGGGATGCCAGAGTCATGGGTTCAGACTCTTTTTGAGATAGGATACTGGGTCCACACCATCCCACGCTAGATAAATATGGTAGTGTTGATCCTTTATCCTGATGATGATTTCTGTTGTATATTAATTTCAATATGATTGTGTTCCCCAGTTTCACCTGTCGTCCCAGGTGTGGTCTGGATTACCAAAACCATCCAATACCCCCAATTTAAAAATTCATGTGTGATAAAGGAGGGGAGCTCTTAGTAGAGCAAAACCGGTTGCCCTTGTTGCAGGAGGAACCCGGTAAAACTCTCCAAAAGCACAAATTTTCCAGTTCTGTTCATGTGGCGAACATAATCTGGGTTAAAAAAAAAAAAAAAAAAAAAAAAGGAAGCTCTTAGGATGACAAAAACCCGGTTGCCCTTGTCACAGGAGGAACCCGGTAAAACTCTATAAGAGCTCAAATTCCCCAAAAATTTCTCTTTCTCCTCCCTCGAGAGTGTTTTGACGATCTCCTCAAGGCCGAGTTCCCACTTAGTTGGTCGATTAACTAATATGATTTTGAATACATTTCTTCTTTAGTGATGTGGTACATTATGTTTTGAGATGTAACCATCACTACCTTTTGGGCTTAGGTCTTTCTGAGAAAAGATCGCCCCATACTGCCCTCTTTTGGCAGTCTACCTTCTATTCATGAATTACTCTGAGCTACCAGAGTAGTCATATGAATGTGGCAGTGTTACCCTCACTCCGCACAGGGTCCTACCTGATTAGGGTAGGTGTTACCGTTGTGGTCTTATGATAATCATAAATCTCACTCATGATTATCAGATTAGGTGTCAGGTGTGCTCCCTTGTCACCTCAGAGTTGTTTCCTTAGCTGTGATGTAGTACACCCTCTCTCAGGTGTTAGCATCACATCCTCAGGAGCTCAGGTTTTCCAGTAGAAGATCAGCTCCCTAGTTCCTTTACTCACTTACTTTCAGCATTCGTTCCCTACTCTTAGCTGCTAGAGTAGCCATACGGATGTTGTTTAGTTGTTTTTCCACTTCTCACAGGGTCCTACCCAGTTAGGGTAGGTGTTACCACTGTGACCCACCGATGATCATAGATCTCACTCATGTTTATCGTGCTAGGTGTCAGGAGTGCTCCCTTGTCACCTTAGAGTTATGCTGTGATGTAGTACATCTGTCCTCAGGTGTTAGCACCACGACTTTAGGAGCTTTGATTTTCCAGTAGAAGATCAGTTCCTGAGTTTCTTTGCACTCCTCTTCTCCACATTCATACTCTACTCCTAGCTGCTAGAGTAGCCCTATGGATGTTGTGTTGTTGCTTTTTCTCCCCACAGGGTCCTGCCCGATCAGGGTAGGTGCTACCACTGTGAGCCTTCTGATAATGCTTCACTTCTATACATGATTACCGTACTCAGGTGGTAGGTGTGTCCCCTTCACTACCTAGAGCTACTTTTTCTCCTCGTGGTGTAGTATACCTTGCCCAGGATACTAACATCACCACTTTGAGAACTTTGATCTTTTAGCAGAAGATCAGTTCTTTTACTACTTTTTCGTGACCCATGTTACCATTCATACTCTAGACTCAGTTGACAGAGCAGTCCTATGGATGTGTCGAGGTCACTTTTACTTTTCACAGGGTCCCACTAAATTGTGTGGGTGTCACTACTGTGAGATTTTACTTACTCAGAGTTGTTGTCCTTGGTAGAGAGGATGATCCCTCGCTACTTTGGCTCTTTTTCTTACCTGGTGATATAGGGCATCACACCTTAGATGCTACCACCACCTTTTTCCTTGAGTTTTGATCCTCTAGTAGAGAGTCAGCTCTTTCAGATACGTTTACCACTTCTTTTCCCATTGAGACCCGACTCCTAGCTGCCGGAGAGGTCCTTTGGATGTTTTGATCTTGTTTCTACCTCTTACAGGGTCCCCATCAGTTAGTATGGGTTCACTACTGTAGCCTCTTTGAGGATCGTTTTTACTAGGCTTAGTCCTGCCTTTCGTAGTAGAGGTGCCCCCTCGCTACTCAGTTCTCTTTACTCCTTTGGAATGAGATTACCCCTTTGTGTCCTCGACTGAGGGTGTATCTCTTCCAGCTTTGTTTGGGAGACGTCGTTCTGATGTCTTTCTCCCCTTTTTCGTAGGGTTAGGGCTCTTTAAGAGATCTTGACGGCATTTGGATACTCATGGCCACGACGATTTGTCCTCTACCATGTGGTTACCAAAGCGCTAGCTTGAGATTCCTTAAGTAACTCTACCCTTAAAATTTTTACATATACTTTTTCTTTTTTTCCTTCGATCCTAGTGCAGGCATATGCGTCTGGTGGATATTAGGTTTCTAGTTGAGAGAGCCCGACAGAGTCCCTGGGAGGCATTCCTCATCACCCTTTCCTCTTCACATCAGTGCTGGCATATGCGCCAGATGATAGTGTTGAGCTTTTTGTCTTTATTCTACTATAGGCATATGCGCCAAGTAGAGACTCTGCCACCGGCACATACACCGGACAGAGGTGACCTTTCGTTTCCTTTTATCCTAGTGCAGGCATATGCGTCTGGTGGATATTAGGTTTCTAGTTGAGAGAGCCCGACAGAGTCCCTGGGAGGCATTCCTCACCACCCTTTCCTCTTCACATCAGTGCTGGCATATGCGCCAGATGATAGTGTTGAGCTTTTTGTCTTTATTCTACTATAGGCATATGCGCCAAGTAGAGACTCTGCCACCGGCACATACACCGGACAGAGGTGACCTTTCGTTTCCTTTTATCCTAGTGCAGGCATATGCGTCTGGTGGATATTAGGTTTCTAGTTGAGAGAGCCCGACAGAGTCCCTGGGAGGCATTCCTCATCACCCTTTCCTCTTCACATCAGTGCTGGCATATGCGCCAGATGATAGTGTTGAGCTTTTTGTCTTTATTCTACTATAGGCATATGCGCCAAGTAGAGACTCTGCCACTGGCACATACACCGGGCAGAGGTGACCTTTTGTTACCTTTTATCCTAGCGCCGGCATATGCGCCGGATGGATATTAGGTTTCTAGTTGAGAGAGCCCGACAGAGTCCATGGGAGGCATTCCTCACCACCCTTTCCTCTTCACATCAGTGCTGGCATATGCGCCAGATGATAGTGTTGAGCTTTTTGTCTTTATTCTACTATAGGCATATGCGCCAAGTAGAGACTCTGCCACCGGCACATACACCGGGCAGAGGTGACCTTTCGTTACCTTTTTATCCTAGTGCCGGCATATGCGTCGGGAGGATATTAGGTTTCTGGTTGAGGGAGCCCGACAGAGTCCCTGGGAGGCATTCCTCACCACCCTTTCCTCTTCACATCATTGCTGGCATATGCGCCCGATGATTGTGTTGAGTGTTTTGTCTTTATTCTACTATAGGCATATGCGCCAAGTAGAGACTCTGCCACCGGCACATACACCGGGCAGAGGTGACCTTTCGTTACCTTTTTATCCTAGTGCCGGCATATGCGCCGGGAGGATATTAGGTTTCTGGTTGAGGGAGCCCGACAGAGTCCCTGGGAGGCATTCCTCACCACCCTTTCCTCTTCACATCATTGCTGGCATATGCGCCAGATGATTGTGTTGAGTGTTTTGTCTTTATTCTACTATAGGCATATGCGCCAAGTAGAGACTCTGCCACCGGCACATACACCGGGCAGAGGTGACCTTTCGTTACCTTTTTATCCTAGTGCCGGCATATGCGTCGGGAGGATATTAGGTTTCTGGTTGAGGGAGCCCGACAGAGTCCCTGGGAGGCATTCCTCACCACCCTTTCCTCTTCACATCATTGCTGGCATATGCGCTAGATGATTGTGTTGAGTGTTTTGTCTTTATTCTACTATAGGCATATGCGCCAAGTAGAGACTCTGCCATCGGCACATACACCCGGCGGAGGTGACCTTTCGTTTCATTTTATCCTAGTGTAGGCATATGCGCCTAGTGGATATTAGGTGTTTCTAGTTGAGAAAGCCCGACAGAGTCCCTAGGAGGCTTTACTCAACACTTTTTCCTCCTCATATCATTGCAGGCATATGCGCCGAGTGATTATGTTGAGTATTTTTTTTTTTTTTTCTTTATCCTACTACAGGCATATGCGCCGAGTAGGGACTCTGCTGCAGGCACATACACCGAGCAGAGGTGACTCTTTCCTCTCCACATCATTATTGGCATATGCGCCAGATGATTGTGTTGAGTGTTCTTCCGTTACACTTCTTTTGGCATATGCGCCAAATAGAGACCCTGCTGCAGGAACATACACCGGGCAGAGGTTTTCTTTTCCTTTTGTCCTACTGCAGGCATATGCGTCAAGTGGACATCGACTTGCTTGGTAGAGAGGGCCTGGCAGAGCACCTGCTAGGAACTCCTCGCCACCTTTTTCCCTGAGTGTCTTGTTCCGGTTAGGCCGACACCAGGCTTCGTGATTCTTTGGTTTGCTGACTTGATTTGGTCAAGCAGATACTGAGTCACCCCAATCCACTGTCCTGAAATAGGCAGGAGGATTTGGAGCCCTTTCACCTTCTATTCTGCTGATTCGATATAGTCAGACAGATAGTTGGTATGCTTTTGCTACCTTACTTTTGGTTCTCTCTTTAGCTCTGCCCACTCCATAGGACAAGGCAAGGAGAGATACCACCTTCCTTTTTCACCTCAGTGGTGATCTCCACTTTTGATTCTCCTTTCTGCTCTGCCCTCGCTACAGGGCAAGGCTATGGGAGAATCCCCTTACTTTGTTTTCACCTTCCTAGGTGATCTTTACCGTTGGTTCTATCCTTGGCTCTACCCGTATCAAGGGGTAAGGCCGGGAGGAGACTCTTCTACTGGTTCACTGCTTCAGTGATACCTTGCCTGCGCACTGCTATTTTCACTCTCCCCTAGGCTCTACCCTCGTTGTAGGATAAGGTCAGGGGATGAGTTTTCTATCTTTCTTTCACCTTTTTGGTACCCTTACACTCTTGTACTCTTTACTCTCCTTTCTGTGGCTTAGTCGGTCAACGCCAACACGAGCGGTTCACTAGTTGTTCGCCACTCCTGTTGGGGGTCCGTTTGTTGACCTCGATTTTGCCCAGGATTGGGCTTGGAGAGTTGACTTGGTCAAATTGACCGAGCCAGACCCCAAGACCCTCTCCAATGGGTTCAGTGAGTCGAGCTGGGTCTGTTGAGCCCTGACTTGGACCCCGAGTCAACCCAGTTGACCAAGTCAACCAGGGTTGACTGATTCGAGCCTTTTAAGCCTAAGACCAATTTTTAAATTAATTTCATGGCTTCTTGGCTCGAACCTCACCCCCCCTTGGACCTAATTGACTGATTTGACCAAGTCAAGCGTTGACTTGGTCAGATCAGGTCATAAATGGGTTATAATCACCTATTTGAAGGAGATTAATGGGTAATTAATGGAATTTAAAGCCTCCCTTCGTTTTGAATTGAATTCCACGGCCTAAACCGACCTATTTCCCTCCTAATTTTGTTTTGATTCAATCCTAGCCGTTGGTATTAGGTTTAGGAGCCTTAAATAGCGAAAATCAAGTCCAATTAGGGATCTTTTGACAATTGCTCTTGCTCCAAACCGCCTGAGGCCTTGAGGTTTTCGGTGAGAGCTCCCACATACCTCCTCGACTTTCTCAAACCAAATCCCGACGTCCAGACCCCGCCGGCGGCGATCCTCCGGCGAACCCGAGACGTTTCGCGTTCCAGGACGAATCCCGGACGATCGAGCGTGCTTTGGATCTCGACGTCAACTAAGAACTTGTTCTTGAGGATCCCACGAGTCCAACAAGACCAAGATCTCCCGAATCCACCGTGTGGATTGAGGTATATCTCAAACCCTAGTCTAGCGCACTTAGATCTAAATAGCTCTTTTTATAACGCGTTTTAGGACGAGTTTTTTATTCCCCATAGATGCTCTTCACTATTAGAAGCCGTATCTAAAATTTCATTGTGATTGATCCACCCCATCGAGAGAAATTTCAAAAATATTGTTTAGGGCTCTCGGTCCGGCTTGTTCCAGGTTGGGCGCTCTCTGGATCGTTGATCTGGCCGATCGACGGTGCAGATCCGGTCGGACCGCGTTGCTGTCCGACCGCGGGAGCTCAGGTCGAACCGCGGGTTCGTCCGGCTGCATCTCCGCCGCCCGTTTCGGCACCGCGCGGATCCGACGGCTGTGAGTCCCCGCTGACGTGGCAAGTGGTCTGACCGCCGCCTCTAATCATCAGCCGATGATTGCGGCGACAGCGCAATCATCGGCAATGATTGCCGCGACCGCGTGGACGAACCCGAGGCCGCCACGTGTCGCCGCCGATTTGAAATTTTTTTTTTTAATTATTTTTAAATCCAGAAACTTCTAAAATGCGTAGAAAATCCGTTTTTTTGTCCGATTTCGACGCATAATACCTCGTTGGACTCGTATCGTCGTCCTCTACATGATAAAATTTTTTTTTTATTAAAACGAACCATAGATTTTATTTTATTTTAAAAACAGCAAGATCCTTTTTTTCTTTTTACATTATTTAAATAATTATTTTAGTTTAATTAGTATTATATTATTATTATTTAATTATTTTATTATATTACTGTTATTTTGAAAGGTTAGTTTAGCTTTTATTATTATTATTATTATTCTTGTTATTATTATTTTTATTAATATTATTATTATTATTATTTCTTTTAAAATTATTTTTTTTAATAGACTTTGATGGCCTTTAAACTTCGAAAATACATAACTTCTTCGTTTTGAGTCTGATTTTGACGCACGACGTCTTGTTTTGAGCGTATTTTGATTCTACACATTCTGGAACAAGTGTTACTTGAAGTTTTTGGGTCTGTGTGCAATTGTTTTCAAAACAGCCAGCTGTACTATTTTAAAATTATTCAATTATTGTCTTTGAACTTCGAAATTGTGTAGATTTCTCGTTTCAAGTCGGATTTTTGCGCACAATACCTTGTTTTGGATGTACTCTGAATTCTGCATATTTTAAAACTATTTTTAGATGAAAATTTTGTCTGTATTTTCTGTAATTTCAAAAACAGTGAAACTGCACTATTTTAAAATATTATTTTCTCATATTTGAGCTTGCAAATTTCGTATCTTCGCCGTTCTATGTCGGATTTTGACGTGTAACCCCTCGTTCTTTTCAGAAAAGCGAGCTTTGTGTTTTGAAACTATTTCCAGCCCCTGATTTTGGCTGTTTTGACAGATTTCTATTTTTGGGGCATTATTCGATTATTTAATTATTATCTACTCAATTAGTATAATAATTACTTTCAGGATACAAATTATTTTTAAATCGTTTTGATACCGTGTGAGAGTGGTCAGCAAGTCGCCCATATACCTATTTACTATAATCCAACCTATTTTTAATTATCTTAATTTCCAAAATCTATGTATATATATATATTTAAGTATTTTTAAACTACTTTGAAACTACTTATATGTTAAATCTCTTAACCTTGGGAGACTTGCTTCATGAAATTTTAAACATGGGTCCTATGAATGAAGAGCAATTGTGGGGGAATGAATTAGTGGGTGATTGAGTCCCAATCATTCACTAATTCTTTCTTTAGGTGTCTTTACTTTTTTTTTATCTTTCGTAGATTGCATGTGTAGGTCGCACTACCACCACTTAGTTTAGGTTCTCCTAGATCTAAGGACATGGTGTGTTTATTTATTTACTGTACTCCCATGCATTTATTATCCTGAGGGTTAGTGTAAACATCACTTTAAACTCCTACAACGTAGTGACACCCTAAGGACAAAAATTAAGGACCTGTCTAGCGAACTTAGAAGTTTTCTAGGAGTTAGGATAGATCCCAGAACGACATGAAAACTTCAACATTTAAACTTAGTGACATCATAAACCTCTCTGAATTTTCTAGGAATTCCTAGGAGCTTTTAGAGCCCTTAGCTAACCAACCATAATTAACCTGCTAATTAAGGCCCCGAGACCTTCCGAAAATTGCAATAATTACATATTAGGTCAGAAAATTACCCATAATAGCTTGATTTGTTCAGAATCTGACCCTTGACCTTAGACAAATAGGGCTCCCTAGTTTGACTTCAGGTTGACCCCTAATTTGACCATAGGTGGAATTTACCTTTTTGCCCCTAATAAATCATTAAAAATTATTAAAAATCCCAAATTTTCTCCAAATACTTGGGATCACTTTCTCAGGTCATCCCTGACTTTTGGAAGTGATTCCAATCAGTTTGGAGCTCATTTGGGTCAAAATAGTAAAAAAAGGGCCCTTTCCTAGTTAATTTAGAAAATTCCCTTAAATACTCTGGACTTAGAAAATCCATAACTAATTGTAGAAAATTCCAAATTAGGCAAACTCACTTGCATTAGACTTTAATTAGGGTCTAGTATTTATTGAAAATCTTAGGTTTCCAGAAATTGGCTTAGATTAGAAAGTCAACTTTTTGGTCAACCGTAGTTCATTTAGGGCCCGAAACTTAGAAAATTCGTAACTTTGCCTAGAGAACCCGGATTTCAGCCTACTACCTGTCTAACTATTCATATTAAGGTCTAGTATTTTCCTAAGGTGGTAGGAGACTCAGACTTAGCCTTTTTCCCATAGTGACTTTTTTGGACCCTTAGTCTAGTTCCTAGAAGGACCCAGGACTTTCCAAAATTGGCTAATATAACTTTAACTTCAAATATCATCACCCTAAGTTCTTAAAATTGATCAACAAACTATATTAACTAAAATGCACCCCAATTCATTAATATTTGAATTTCAACAAAAATTTCCTTTTCTGGCCTTCAACAAACTTGAACTTTAGATAATTTTAACTAACTACCCATATTAGGATTTATCCAAACCACACTAGCCTTACACACACATAGAATGGTTTGCTAGGGCACCACTTCTAGATCTAGGTTAGGCCGCTGTGTTTTATTTTTCTGCTGTGTGCCGGAGCTTTCCGTGGTTTTCACTGCATGCTGTTTGAAAAATGATTGGTGTGTTTGCTTACTTTTTCTACACTCTGGATGTAAGCGTTAGACTTACCCATAGGTTAGGAACGCTATATATATACTGTTCTTCCGTGCAGGTGGCCATGCTCATGCTGATAAAAGGGGGGAGCAATGTCATGATTTCTAATAATGTGTTTTATGCAGGTGCTTGCTTAGCTCCCCCTAAATAAAAATGAGGGCTAAAATTAATACTTATAACTGCACAGATGGAGCTGCTTAGCCCTCATAATTAAGAGCATGGCTTGGCACAGGGTCAATGGTGTTAGCATTTTTTTTTATATATATATGAACTGCTTGGGATTTTTATTAGGATAACCATGCAGGTCCTTTTAGATTTTTCTGCTTTTCAATTAATGTAATATCTGTAATAATTGTTAAGAGTTGTGAAAACAACCTTTGAGTTGGGATATTCTTATCCAGCTTGAATTCTAAAAGAGGAAGGCATCCCTAAGGGGAGAGTCTTCTTCCATTTGGAAGATCGAGCTGGATGGCTTTAGATATCCAAAGAGAAAAGGCAATACCTCCATATTGGGGGAATTGTTTCTTCGTTTGGATATTCAAGCCACGACGGATCCAAGGAGTCCAAGGAGGAGTGATCCAAGGAGTCCAAGGAGAGGATACCCAGGAGATTGAAGATGTTGAAGATTGAAGACCCAATATCCCACTCAAAGTTGTTGGCGTCTGTCATAGGTTTAGAAATCCGGGTTGTTGGCAGTGGTGCCCGGCCACTTTACTTTTCTGCATACCCTGGGTTGTAATTAAAGGGCAGTTGGCCTATGGACATTTATTTGATTAGTTTGTGGATTTATATTGATGTGCTTACCTGATTGTGCTTAGAAATATCTGCTTTTTCTAGGTTTCTTTCTTGCATGCCGTTTTTGTTTTTGCCTGGATCGTATTAGGCTCATTAAGGACTATAAAACTTTTCTACTCGTAACTAACTCTTAAAATTTTAAGTTCTAAATAATATAGAAACTTAACGAACCTAGGAAATTGCCGGAATCGTCCGGGGTCGCATGCATATTACTGCATTTCTCTTTCCTTGCTATAAGACATCTCCCTGCCTGCGGGTAGAGTCCGGATAATCTGGCCTATGAGGATGAAGTGCCGGACCTAGGGAGACTCAGTCTTTTCAAAAAAAAAATTATTTTTTATAAGCCTGTTTTTAAAGTTCTATAGCATTCATGAGCTGACATTTCAACTAGCATGCATTGCATTAGAAATCAATTTAATTAAAATTTAATTGCATTAGTTAGGGGCATTCACCCAACATATGTCCAGGACCACTTAGGAAATTCTCTAGATGTCGGTCCTATTTCCAATAAACTATACCTCCCACCCATCTTTCATAATTGACCTGATTGCATGGTTTTAAAGCGACTAGGTGGTTAGCTGGCTCCCCCATCCAGGCCGGGATAAGTCCAGGTTTTGCATTGCATTAGCTAGGACACTGGTCTTAGTGTGTGTCGAACACTAAGTCCAACCTAGATTTAGGATTCGAGGCTACTACATTCGGTCTCGTAGTAGGCCTTAAATAGTAGGTAGGTCCTTTCTTTTCAGAGACCCTAAATCCTACTTATCTTCGTCACAGGATGACGCCACCTCCATCCTTCTCTCACGCATGTGATCGAATGTTTGATTTTGATTTTCTCCAGTTTCTCTCTAGTACCCTAGAGCCTCCGAATGCTGGTATGAGCCACGCATGTCGATTCAGCCCTTCGGACCTTTCTTCCCTTTGAGTAGGATTTCCTAGTCTATACCCTTGTGTCGATCCCACTTTAGGAGAGGATAATATATGATCCTTAATCGAGAGTTTTCTCAGGCTCCGGCCTGGGATGTAATTAACCACGGGGGCTTGCGCCCGTGGGAAACTCGGTCCCACATCTACTAAACCCTATTCGAGCTCTTGCATCGGATGGGGGAAACCCGTGATTTGGTCATGTATATTACTACCCATCGAGGTGTGTTGGTGAAAGCCTCTATCCTCAATGGTTAGTCGTATGCACGATCCAATCTGTCCCTTCCAATTGACCCGTTCGCGCGGTGCTCTTTCGGAGGTCCACAGTGTCGAATCAATAAAACAGTCATCGTGTTAGTACTATCAATCAGTAAAAAAAATCATATAATCGATAAAACCCAAGCCTCAATAAAGATCGTCAGAATCATATAAATATAGTAAAATCTTAAAATAGTTTACACAAGCTCAATATGAATATAGTGGATCATCATATCACATGCTTAATTTTAGAATAATAGATCAGTGTATCACATGTTCAAAGTATTATGTGCTCAATAGTAGAACAATGCTGTAACAAAAAAATTTGTATAATGATAGTAAATTAGTAAACAGTGAAGTTATACAATAATAATGAATTAATATCATGCATTATAGTAATCATATTAAAATAAGTAAGAAGTCCTAGCTTAATCAATGTTTTTCAGTATTAGTAATCCATATTAGTAACTCGTTGTCTTAGTAAACAGAGTTGTCATTTTTTTGCCTGTCTTCATAGTAATTAATCCTTATAACTCACAACCGTTATATCATTGTAACATTGTATAGTTGTATAGGATAACACAAAACCATAATATTTAAAGGAAAATCCATCAGGCCACCATCCTACACAGGTTAGTTAGTCTCCTTTCAACATCAGTATATGTATCAGTTGGGAAAAAGTAGATGTGTATGCCAACATGATTTTTGAGTTTCTAGGACTTTGTAAATAATATATTATCTCTAAAGATAAATATATTATTCTCCAATGGTTTCGGATACAAAAATACAATTTTTTATCCTAATTTTTATCCTATTTAGGTCAAATTAACCTCATTTAAAGCCATTAATATATCATTTTTATCATTCCTGGGGTTGATCCTAGCTATCAATTTCGAGCCCTAGCCTTTATATAGGCCTATTAGGGTTTCTTTTAGAGTCTCTCTTGCTTGAGCTCCCATCATCCCCCTCACCTTCTCCAAGTCGAATCCACCGCAGGAACCTCGCCGGTAGCAAGCTTCTCCGGTGAACCGAGGTTAAAGAACATCTAAGGCAATTTCCCGATGATCCATAGCCCGTTTGATCGCGGCTTCAACTAAGGAATTATACAAGGATAATCTTTAAGCTCAATCGAACTTAAATCCTGATGATCCATCAGTTAGATTTCTCAAAAACTTAAACCCTATGTCACAACACATCAAGTTAAATAGCTCTTCTTACAGAGCATTTTAGAATGCAATATTAGTCCACCATGATTTTTGTTCACATGCTTAACCTAGGTTTAAAATTTTATTTAATTTCATCTTGTATTATGAGAGAACGAGTTAAAAATCTATTCTAGGGTTTCAACCAAGCTGTGCATGAGTTGCACGCCTTTTGAGTCATTGATCTTGATATCAACGACTATGATTGTGCTGTCTCATGGCTCTTGCCAATTGCTAATCAGATCCCGTATTCCGTTGTTTCGTTCAGCTCAATCTGGGCCCTCAATTTCAAATCGTGGGAATCTGACGGTCATCTGCCTCTGCCCACATGGATTAGTGTCACGAGGATCAGGGCCAAGCTGCCACCAAGCATTGGAAATGATTGTGCGGATGCAATCGTTTCCAATGATTGTTGCAGTTTGATCAGGCCCGTAGGATCGTGTCACATAGTCCTAGCCACTGCTATTTTTTTAAATAATTATATTAAATATTTTAAAATTCTTTTTTTTAAATTAGAATTAATTAAATAATCATTTAAAAAATGTATATATAAATAAACATTAACTATTTTATTAGTATTATTATTTTTTAGTTATTATCATTATTATTTTTAATTTTTTTATTATTATTATTAGTATTATTTTCATTATTGATGTTATTAGTGTTAATTATTTTGATTATTATTTATTATTACTTATTATCATCATTATTTTAATAAATAAATAAATAATTATTATTATTATTACTACTATTTTGATTATTATTATTATTATTATTATTTGAGAAATTTAATTATTTTAATAATAAAAAACTAGTTTTTTATTCAATTTAAATTGATAATTATTTTAATTAATTAAATTATCTAAATTCATAATTAAAAAGTAATTAATATTTTCTAAATTTCTAAAAATTATTATTTTAAAAATATTAGAGAATTAATTTTTCATTTAATTCTAAATTAAAGAATTATTATCTTATTTTAAGTATTTTTCTTAATTATTAATTACTTAAACTAGCTAATTAATGATTAATTAATTTAAATCAAATTACCTTTCAAAATTAATTAAAAACATTATTATTATTATTATTCATAAGTAAATAATTTTAATATCAGAAAATAATTTATTTATCTAAATTATTAAATATTTTCTTATTTTAAACTATTTTTATTAATTTCCTAAATTATTTAATTATTATTTAATTTTTTCAATATTTATAGAAATTAATTTTCTTATTAGATTATTTTAAAAATTAGAAGATTTTTTTATATTATTTAAATTTAAATTAGATTATTATTTCCTTATTTTACACATTTTCTTTTGTTATTAAATTACTTAAATTATTTATTTAATAATTAATGAATTTTAAAATTCAATTATTTTCTAAAATTACAAAAGTACTTTTATTAAATTATTCTAAATTACATAAAATTTAATTCTTTATTTGTTTTAATTTAATGATTATTTTAAATATTAATTACTTTAAATTATTTTAAAATACCTTTTTAATACATTAAACTTAAAAAATTCATAAGTATTTCATTTTTAATCTGTAAAATACGTATAATACCTTGAAATTTTCAAAAAAATATGTATTTTAATTTTAAAATATTTTAAGATATTATTAATGTATTTTTATGGTATGATTTCTATATTATTTATTTATTTGTTTTATTTAACTATTATTTAAATAATATGTTAAATATTTTGAAATTTCAAAACTATTTTGAACTATTTTAAGACCTCATTTGGGTGTCGAGTGAATCTCTCATGAGTATGAATATTGGATTACTTTTTAATTACATTATTTTTATGATTAATTTATTTAATATATGTAATTTAAATTATTTTAAAATAATATATATTTAAAATTCCTTAATTTTGGGAGATCCATTTCTTGAAATTTTAAACATCAATCTATGCACATGAATAACATTCATGGGAGAGAGGATTAGTGCGGTGTTTAGTCCCAATCATTCACTAATCACTTCGATATGCATGCTTTATTTTTTATTTTATCATCTTTTACATGTGTAGGATGCATGAGCACTTAGTTTAGATCCTCCTATATCTAAGGACATGATGTGTTTACTATTTTTATGTACTCCTTGCATGTTTCCCTAAGGGTTAATCTTAGAAACTTGATTTAAACCCATTTAATGTAGTGACACCCTTAGAATAATAATTAAGGATCTATCTAGGAAACTTAGAAAAATTCTAAGAGGTAGGATGGAATCCCAATTGACATGAAACTCTCAAAATTTAAACTTAGTGACATCTTAAACCTCTTAGAATTTTTTAAGAGCCTTTAGACCTCTTAATTAATAAACCCTAATTTAATTCGTAATTAGGCCCCAATAACTTTTGAAAATTCTAATAAATTCATTTCAACTTAAAATATTACCCATAATACTTAAACCTCTCCAGAATTCAGCCCTTAACCTTATATAATTATATCTCTTTAATTAGATTTTAATTTGAACCATAATTTAACTTTAATTAAAAATCATCTTTTTGCCTTAATTAAATTGTTAAAAATTATTAAAAATTCCAAAATTTTCCCAAACACTTGGAAACTTCATCTTAGGTCATTTCTAACCTTTGGGGGTGATTCCAAACAGTTTGGAATTGATTTGGATCAAAACTATAAAAATACCCCTTATTAGACAATTTCGATAATTCAATAATTTCCTAAAACTTCTAAAATTCATAACTTCTCCTAAAAAATTCTAAATCTAGCAAACACAAAGCCTAACTACTCCTTGTAAGCCCTAATATTTAACTAAAATATTAGATCCCCAATTCTAGCTTGTTTCTTATAGTGACTTTTTGGACCCCCTTAGTCTAGCGTATATGAGGACTCAGACTGTCTAAAATCCACTAATAAAATTTAAACTTCCAAGATCATTATCCTAAGCATTAAAATGGATCAATAAACTAAATTAAATAAAGTGGATCATAATTCACTAATTTTTAAACTTTAATTAAAATTGCTTTTCAGACCTTTCAACAAACTTGAACTTTAGGCAACTTCAACTAACTACCTGATATAAGATCTATCCAAAGCCACAAAAACCTACTACACACACATAGATTTTCTAGGACACCACTTGTAGCTCTAAGATTTGGGTCAGTGTTTACTTTTTCTATTTCTGTGATGTGATGTGATTGTGTGTGGTATGTATGTTGATTGACTTATTTTACTTTAATGTATTATTATTATTGTGATGCTTATTTTATTATCATACATTCTCTCTATAATGTGATGTGTGTGTTAGACTACTCATGGGTTAGGGCCGCTTTTATACTAATCCAGTCTTATGCACGTGATCATGATCATGCAATGCTAAAATCAAGGGGACACTAATAATTAAGCTTTAAATACTGACATTATTTTCTGTAGATGCTCCAGAGACTACTCAACCTCCTTTAAAATTAAAAGAGCATGACCAAGCATGTTTAGTTTTATGCATATATATAAATGCTTGTGGTGTGTTATGTGAATTGCTTGAGATTCTTATTAGGATAACCATGTAAGAGTCCAGGTATAGATGTTTCTTTTTTATAATATAATATAATTTATTATTATTGAGTTGTGAAAGTCTTTAAAAGTTTGACATTTCAAATACTTGGTACCCAAAGAGAATAAAAAAAGCTTCATCTCGGGGAATTTCTTAGTCATTTTTGTATCCTTTCAGGGGACAAACCAGATGGAGCCCGAAGGAGAAGATTCGAAGGGAGATGATCCAGAGAAGGACGATCCACTCAAAGACAGAGACTTGAAGACAAAATGTCCAACTTTTAAGACTTGCATCATTTATTAGGATTACAATCCAGGATGTTATTGGTGGAGCCTGGCCACAATTATTTTTCTATAGACCCTGGGTTGTACTTATACGGCACTTGTCGTGGACTTTCTTACTTTACCTTTTCTGAATTTATATTGATGTATTTATTTTATGTGCGCTGTAGAAATTGCATACTTTTCTTAAATTTCTTTCTTGCATGTGCTTGGTATGATTTTTGCTAGGCTCTTTAAGGACTAAAATTTTTTCTACTCATAACTAAATTCTAAAATTTTAAGCTTTAAATAATTTAGAAATCTAACGACCAAAGGAATAGCCAGAACTATACGGGGTTGCTTGTATATTATTGTATATCTCTCCATCCTTCTACTAAGATATGTCCCTGCCTGCGGGTAGAGTCCGGATAATCTAGCATATGAGAATGAAGTGTTGAACCTAGAAAGGCCTAGTCTTTTCTAAAAATTATTTTTATATAAGCCTATTTTTAAAATCTTATGCATACATGATTTGGACCTTTTAATTAGCATGTATTGCATTAGAAACTAACTAATTAAAAACTTAATTGCATTAGCTCTAGAAGCATTCACCCTACATAAGTCCATGGCCAATTAGGAAACTCTCTAGATGTCGACCCTACTTTCAAAACACTCAACCTACCTGCTTATCTTTCATAAAAACTAGACTGTATGGATTTTATGCGCCTAGGTGGTTAGCTGGCATCCCTTTTCAGGCAGGGTATAAGCTCAAGTGCATTAGCTAGTACACGAGTGTTAGTGTTGGGTAATATACTAATCCCATCTTAGATATAAGGTTCAAGGCTATTATATTGGGTGTCTCATAGTATGCCTCATCGGTGGGTAAGTCTCCTCCTCTTCGGGAGCTAAAAATCCTACCTATCCGCGTCATATGGATGGAGCTCCTTCTATCCTTCCCCTCTGTATGCTCTGAGCATATGAGTTTCCTTCTCTCCTCACTGCCTTAGTCCCTCCAGATGTCTGAGATGAGTCGTGCATATTGACTAAGCCATTTGATCCCTTTCCTTTCTTTTGAGTAAGAACTTCCTAGTCTCCCTTTTGTATACCAATCTCCTTTTTTGGGAAGAATAATATCAGATCCTTAATCGAGAGTTTTCTCACGCCCCAAGCTCGAGAAGTAATTAACCATGGGGGCTTATGCTCGTGGGAAACGAAACTCCACCATCAAATAAACCCCACTCGAGTTGGTGTATCGGGTGGGGAAAACTTGTTGTTACGATCAGTTCGCATATATTACTATCATTTGGGATGCGTTGGCGAGAGTCGCTATCCTCAATTGTTAGTCATATGTACGATATAATCTGCCCTTCCATTAGCCCGTTTGTGAGAGCGTGGAGGCTCGCGATTGTCTCTATCCCTCGGGGTGGTGTGGTCGTATACCCTCTACACTCTGTAGCGTGGCGATTTCCTTTCGGAGGTGCACACCAAAATTTGCTACACACCCTTGGGACCCATTTTAGAACACATGCAATCTTTTTCATGAAATAAAACTCTTCCTAACACATGAAAATGGGTTCAAAATATAACATTTTAAAATTACTTTTTATTAGAATCTATCCACCTCAAAAATAAAATCATTCATGATATTTTCTTTAAGGATTCGTGTGTATAAGATTCATATAAAACAAATTTATATGATCAAAAATCAATTTAACACATGAATGATATGTGATTAAATCAAATCACAAATTAAAACTTGTCAAAGAATTATACAATCATACAATTAATTTAATCACATATCATTCATTTATATAATGAAATGTAAAATAATGCAACTGAATCTACCAAATCTCTTACCCAACTCACAATCAATTTTCTATAGCTCTTGTAATAATTCAATCAATTCTTTTATTAACTGATCTAATGCCAAATTTGTTACGCCCAAAAATCAAATTTAAAAGAACTATTCTTTTATTTTCTTTTAATATCAATTCCAAATAGAGCTATCTAATTTTTTTTATTAGTGATCAATGAAATATCAACAGAAGAAAATTCTATTTATCAAAAAATTAATATACATATCACTATTCAATTCATAAAAATTTATATATAATACTCAAGAATCATATAAGTACAATCCATCATTCTACTTCTGAGCACAAAAAATAACTACAGATAGAAAGTAACAACTAATAGTAAACCTGAAGAAACTTGATTAGCCTCTCACTCTTAATCTTCTTCCCTAACTTGAAATTATTTAAACCACATATAATGTGCTAAACAATCAAGCACGTTGCACTAAAATCTTATAATCAGATTCAAAAAACAGTAAAGAAGCAATATATATATCGTCACTCAAATTATAACTGTAACAGTTATATGATCAAGAATATAATCAGTGCAGAAATAATAAAGCTCACACTTAGTAGTAGTAAGATATATAAAAAAATAAAATAGTAAGTTATAGAGATAAGTAAATAGTACAGTGGTGATAATCAGTAAATTAATACGGGTGTCAAATCAATAAAGAAATCGTAATGTTAGTACAATCAATCAGTAAAAAAATCACATAATTGATAAAACAAAAGCTTCAATAAAGGCTGACAAAATCATATCAATACATTAAAACTTTATAATAGTTTATACATGTTATCCAACATCACATGCTTAGTATATGTATAGTGAATCAGTATATCACATTCTCAATATCAATATAATAGATCAATATATCACATGTTAAGTGTATTACGTGCTCAGTATAGTAAATTAGTAAACAATGTAGTAGTAGTAATATCCGTAAATCCAATAACAGTAAAACAATGCACTAACAAAAAATCTGTATAGTGACAGTGAATTAGTAAACAATGAAGTCGCATAGTAATAATGAATTAATAACATGCATTATAGTAATCATACTAAAACAAGTAATAAGTCCTAGTTTAATTGATGTTTTCAATATGAGTAGTCTATATCATTAACCTGTTGGCTCAGTAAATAGATTTGTCGCTAATTTTCTTCTCGATAAAATAATTATTCCTTATAATTCTCAATCGTTATATCATTGTATCAAAAAATACCAAATCATAGTATTTAAAGAAAAGCTTGTCAGCCCACCGTTATGTACATTTTAGTTAGTCTCCAGTCAACATCAGTGTAAACAACTTTTACTTATTTTTATTCTTATAATTATTAAAGTATTATAACATTAATAGTGTACATCTATCACTCATTCGCATACCAGTACTCTTTCTCAATATGCTTAAATAAAAATACTTATTGAGAAAAATTTCGTTGTTTCAAAAATAAATAAATTATTGAGATTGTATAAAACATCATTATGATACTTTAATTGTTTTACAATGCTATTTTTTAGAGTCTAGATTACTTTCTATAATAACAACATCAATCATTTATCCCACTATGTGGGGTCGGCTATATGATCCTTTTTCTCCATTATGCCTTGTTAATAGTCAAATTCCCATTTAAATCTAGTAAAAAAGGCCATTTCTAATATTTTTTAACCAATTCCTTTTAAGTTTAGCTCTATCTTTCTTAACATAGGACAAATCTAATACATCTACTCTCCTAATAGACTCATCAGAAGGCTGCCATTTTATATGACAAAACCATCTAAGGTGTCTCTCTCTAATCTTATCTTTCATTAGAGCTACTCCAACCTTTTTGCGGATATGCTCATTTTGAATATTGTCTCTAAGAGCAAAGCCATTCATCCTCCTGAGCATCCTCATCTTTGCAACACTTAACTTAAAATTTTGCTTCTCTTTAATGGCCAACATTCTACACCATAAAGGATTGCAAGTCTCACTACTATTTTATAGAATTTCCCTTAAGTTCGAGAGGGACTTTTCTATAACACAACAAGTCTGATGCATTCCTCTACTTCAACCATCCAACTTGAAATATATTAATAATATCCCCATCTATTTCACCATCACTATAAACAATTGACCTAATATATCTAAAATGAGTACATTTATTAATGACTTAATCGCTCAAATTCACAAACCCTCACTAGATCAATTACTACTAAAATTTCACTGTATGTATTTGGTTTTAGATCTACTCAAACAAAAACCTGTAGAATCTAAAGTTCATCTCCATAATTCAAGTTTACCTTCAACTCCCTCCCTAGTCTTTATCAATAAGAAGAATATGGTTAGCAAAAAGCATACACCATGGTACATCCTCCTGCAAATGTCTAGTAAGAACATCCTTGACTAAAGAAAAAGATAAGGGCTTAAGACGGATCCTTGATGTAATCCAACTAAAATAGGAAAATAGTTTGTCAAATCACCTAATATTTGAACACAAGTAACAGCTTTTGCATATATATCCCTAATTGCTTGAATATAAGTATTATTAACCCCTTTATTTTGTAGAGCTCTCCATAGCACTTCTCTTGGAACCTTATCATAAGCTTTCTCTAAATCAATAAATATCATATGCAGGTCCTCCTTATTCCCTCTAAACTTCTCCATCAACCTTCTCAATAAATGAATAGCTTCCATAATAGACTTACCCTGTATGAATCCAAATTGATTTTGAGAAACATTAGTATCACGTTGTAACCTATGATTCATAACTCTCTCCCAAAGTCTTAAAGTATGACACATCAACTTAATTCATCTATAATTCACACAATCTTGTACTTCGTCTTTATTCTTAAAAATAGGAATTAACACACTCATTCTCCACTCAGTTGATAATTTTTAGTCTTTAAAATAATATTAAAAAGTTTAGTAAGCCAAGAAATTCCTTCTTATCCTAAGCATTTCCACACATCTATTGGAATATCATTAGGTCTAATGGTTTTTTTCAAATTTCCTTTTCTTTGAAGCCTCTCTAACTTTGGTTTTACTAATACAACAATAAAAATAAATATCTATTTTCAATTAGAGTGCTAAGGTCACTAGAATCAATCATATTTTTATAATCTTCATTAAAAAGCTTAGCAAAATATCTCATCCACCTTTGTTGAATATCCTCTTCTAAAAAAAAAAACTTTTTGATTTTCATCTTTAATGCACTTCACTTGAACTAAATGCTTACTAGTCATAAATATTTATTTGGCTAACTTATACATATACATTTTGCTCTTTTTAAAATCTAATTTATTATATAAATCATTAAAAGCTAAAATCTTTGCATCGCTGATTGCGTTTTAGACACCTTACGACCCTCTTTATATCTTTTCCTATTTTTAAAGTTTTTACATCTAAATAATTATTATAACAAAGCTTCTTAGTTTTAATCTTTTCTTACACATTTTGATTCAACTACTAACTATTTTTATTATTATGAGCTTTTTCTTTTAAAACTCTAAGCATATTCTTTGCAACATTCTTTATATTACTAGTTACTTTTTACTACATAATATTTGCTTCCTCATGCATAGATAAAATTTAATATCTCAAATCTTACTCTTAAAAATGTTTTTATTAGTGTTCTTTAAATGCCCCCATCTAAGTTTAGAATAACATTTTACTATGTTTTTTATATTTTTCACATCCATCTAGAAGTCTAAAACTAATAAGCGATGTTGGATACATAAACTTTTATTCGGAATAACTTTAAAATCTTTGCAATCTAAATGATTTATTTTTTATAAGAAAATAATTAATCTGAGTTTTACTCTATCCATTCTTATAAGTGATGAGATGCTCATCTTTTTTCTTAAATAAGATATCAATAATTACCACCTTCATTAGTCGCTCCAAACCTATCGCCACCATGGGTACTTTTAAAATCTTCTACCTCTCTATCAACATGTTCATTTAAATTTTCTTCAATAAAAAATCTTTCTTTAAGATGTATCTTTTGAATAATATCTTCTAAGTCATTCTAAAACTTTAATTTTAAACACATATTAAACCTATTTGAGGAGCATAATAATTTATGATATTAAAAATCTTAGCATCAATATTAATCTTCAAAGATATAATTAAGTTTTCAATTCTACCAATTTTTATAATATTTTCCTTCAAACTCTTATCTATAATAACACCTTACCATTTCTAGTATGACTTATACTAGATTACCAAAGTTTAAATCATAAACTATTAATCTCCTTAGTCTTTTATACAACCCATTTAGTTTCCTAAATGCATAAAATATTTATTATCCTATGATAATAATATCAATTAATTATATTAATTTGCCTATAAGAGAATCTACATTTCAAGATCCTATCTAAAAGTTTAGATTACTTTATATTCAGTAAAAATCATACAAATTCCAAAATTACAAATAAATTTTTTAAAAATATTCAAAATGTTCATAATCTTAATATCTATGATATATAAAATTTACGCGGAGAAAGTTTTAATAATACAAAGGTATCCTCATTTTTACATAACGAAAATAAAAATTTAGTCAGAAAAATCCTAAAAATTTCGAATTTTTGAAAATTAAGGTAGACATAATGTGACACATTTCTATCCAAATAACTTTCTCAACTAACTCGACAGCTAAAAAAGACTCGAAGTAACTTAAAACAAAGTTTCTTTCTCTAGAAATCCTCTCATCTTTCCTGCTTCGGCTAGCGAGACGTTCGAATGAGTGTAATAGTGGAAATATTATATTTTTAAAAAGCAAATTTTGACCTAGCGCTGCAGCATTTCTTCTTGCGGTGTTATACTTGTTCAAAAAACCAAAATTATAGAAAACAAAGTGCTCCAATGTCACTATTTAGCGTCTAGTACTGTAGCAACAGCATGATGCTCAGAAGACAACACTGTGGCGCTCAAATAATAACATTTTTTAGATTTTGTCAAAAATTCACTCCACACCCTTAGGACTTATTTTAGAACACTGCAACCTTTTTCATGCACAAATAATCTTCATGACACATGCAAATTGGTTCAAAAAACAACATTTCAAATCTTTACATTCTACAATTACTTTTTACATTTTGGGTTGTTAGAGTGGTGGTCGTCGGAGGCTGGTGGTTCTTTCGCAATGGGGGTGAGCAGTGTTTGCTGGCAAGCAATGATGGTGGCCATTGGCAGGGGTAATCAAGTGATTCACTGGTGGTTTGGGAGCGTTAATGGAGGCTGGCAAGCAAGTCATCTACGGTGTGGTGGTAGTGGCCGGTGGACGACAATGGTGGTGGTTGGATGGGGGTGGTTGCGAACAACATGCTCAATGTTAGCCGACAGCCAAGGGTGGTGATGGTCCGTAGGCGAATTGTGACAGAGAGTGGTGATACATGCCGCTTGATTTTTGGTGAAAAGAGTTTTCACTTAAACTATGCGAATTCATTTTACCTCAAAATAAATTAATATATTTTACATTACATTTAATTTATTTTATATTACATTTATTTTTCATCCAATTAAATATCAATATTTTCAAAGCCTTAAAAAAAAAAAAAAAAAAAAAAACTTTAAGCCCAGTTGAATTCCAACAAAAACAACCTTAAAATAAATTTATCGATTTAAACTCTGTTATGAGCTACAAGCTATATATTTATAAATATATAACGCCGTTTAATAAAAATTTCTTAAAAAAGCGGAAAAAAGAGTGGAAAGGAAAAGGAAGTGGACGATTCTGAGATCTGAGACGTGTTTATGCTCGAAATCGATCCGATTGAAGTAGATCACTGCGAGCGAGAGAGCGAGAGAGGGACGGAGGTAGGGAGCTATCGGCGGAGATGAGGAAGAAGCTCGGCACTCGGTTCCCCGCCGTAAGTTCTCGCCGCGATTCTTTCTTTGACCATTCTGTTAAATCGAATAGGGAGAGAGACGGTAATTTTTTTTCGGTCTTATGAAGTATCTAAGTTTCAATCTATGGGAACGAGAGGATCTGTAGTTCCTAGGGTTTAAGATTTAGGGTTTTTATCGAATCGTTTTCTCTCAGCTGATTTGTAGGTTTCTTAATTCGGTAGTTTTGAGCTGCTCATGTGTGTTTTGATGCATGTCTTTTTTTTTTTTTTTGTATTCTTCGATGATGTAGTATATAGTTAAGGATTTTGGTAATTCGCCTCTGCGGTTCACTGTATTTGAGTATTGGGAGGGGATTTTTATTCATATTGTTGATTAGCTTGTCTGCTTTGTTGATCAGCGTGCTTTGATGGATTTGACTTGTCGGATTTGAAAAGACAATTTTGGCCTCCAAATGGAAGAGTTTAGGTTACAAGTTGGTCATCTTTTAATTAAAAGCATGCAGTTGTATTAGTTGTTCATTCCATTGAGCTTATGATGTGATTATGATTCAAGCATGTTCCATTGTTAGTAATATGAGTATTTGATCATCTAAGCTAGCTTTGCTTGCTTCTATGGGCAGTTTTGATTCTAATTAATGTGAGTCATGATAGTTAGTTGTTCTTATATGGCTTTAGATAGGGTGAGAAACATTTTCTAGAAAACTGGATATTTATTCTCCTTTTTTTATACTTTCTCATTTTTTAGTATTGGGCACCAATTGTCACGTGTAAAGTCTTACACTCAGTAAAATATCCAAGCAATAAGCATGGAAATATAAAGGTTTTCAGAACACAATTGTTGGACTTGCCAATGACTATGACGTAATGAGACCACCAAAACTCAATTGTGGAAATTTACTTGGAGTGATTTCAATCCGCCACAAACAAACTCAAAAGAGAAGGAAAAAAGAAAAAAAAAACATAAAAAACACCAATATTTACATGATTCAGTTTCAACTAAACTTACGTCCACGGGAAAGAAGAGATGATCCAATCCATTATAGAACAAACCCAAGCAAAGTGTACATAATGAAAGAACCCTCACAAGCACTTCCCTAATCCAATGTGCACCAACCCTCAAAATAGAGAAGAACCCCATGAACAATCTCATTAATAAGATTATCTCAATAAAATGCTCTCCTTGCATGCATCTTTGAAGTCATTAATCTTCCAAGAAGTCCTAGCAACCGAGAAGGTATGCCGATGAGGTAAGAGAGTTTCCTAACTTTAGAAGAGGGTTCCCACATATTTAGTTATAGGTCTTTTGAGCAACAGTTCTGAGCATAAAAGAATGGAAAATTAGGTAGGGATTGCAAATCACGTCAGTCCATGCACATGCCTTGAGACATAATTCCAAGCTTATGCATATATCCTAAGTCATTCATGTGAATCAAGAATCACTATAACCCCATATGTGATTTTCAATACTGCATCACATATCAATTTGCAAATTACAAGGTAGACTCTCAATCATTTGATTCTTATAAGAATATTTTTGGAATATTTGAGTCTCTTGCAATGCTCCTTAGGTCTAAAATGCGAGCAATACCAATCATGATAAATATTTAGTCAATTTTAACAAGTATCACCCTTGACTCTATTATGCGGCAAAACTTGAATCTCCTCTATGGTAATCTTAAATCCGTGCACTCTAAGCTCTCAAAACCTTGAAGGGCTTGACATCACACAATCTCACCGTGCTAGATGACACTCGAATTAAATAGCTATTAGATATGTGCACATATGTTGCATAATACAGGAGATCCATTGATCGTAAAGTACTTGTACCACTGAATTTTGTACCCTTGATTTGGTTGTCACCTCACCTTGCATGTTGGAATAATATGACCCAACTCTAGGATAAACAATGTAACACAAATATGGTCTTTTTGTTATCTCGAAAATGTGATGCTCCAACATAGTTGAAGATAGAATTGAAGCAGCTTCCAAAGGCGCACTATGCAATGCATTGAGTTCTTTGAATCTCTTGACTTTAACGACCATCAAATAACCCTTGGAAATCTTAAGCACCTCAACATCACTTAACTACATGTACATTGCATCTCTCATATCACTCAAAGATATAAGATTCATCCTTAGATTTATTACATGTCTAACCTTAGCCAAAATGTTAGTTAGATCATCATGCATCCTTAAACATATACTACTAAAGCTAATAGTCCTTCACACAAGATTACTCCCCATATAAATAAAGAAATCACATGATTCATAACTAGAAATAATGTTTTATCTTAGCACATATGATATGAACATATTGACCCAAGAATGCACAAATCATTGCACATAAATCCTGAAATCAAATGAAGTACTCACTACCAATGTTTAAAATTGCGTATTCAGGTATTGAGGCATTTTTCATTCGTGAGGCGAGGCGTAAGCCTCAAAATCAAAAGATTGCGTAAACATAAAATGATAAATTTTGTATATACTAATGAGTGAATAATATAAAACATAAAAAAGCATAAGATATGAAGTGAAATAAAAATATCTCAATAATAAGACAACATGAAATATAGTTCAACTGAAAATTCTAGCTTTCACAAGTCCCAGTATTCTTTTCATTAACATATAATTCCAATTTCCAAAAATAAATAACAATGACATATCACATAAGAACTCATAAGTCAGCACTGTCATCACTAAGGGGTTCTTCATTTGAATCATCATTATGATGAACTGCTCTCTCCCCTTCCTCTTCTTCTATAAAGTGCAATGTCGGGCATTTACTTCAAGATTTATGTAAGTTTTAATATATATTGCATGAGGCGTAAGCCTCATGCCAGTGAGGCGAGGCGGGCCTCATCCAAGTTGAGGCGCAAGCCTCATAAAAAAAACTCGAGGCGTAAGCATTGAGGTGTTTTTTACTGGAATTGTGCAAAGGCGGGCCTCATATTGCGCAATTTTAAACCATGCAATCCATATGAGATCGATTTGTTGGTGTATTTGTATATGTTTACTTGTTTGATAGTTCTCACCTTTATGATGTTCATTTCTCTTCAATAATTGACAATCTTTCTTGATGCATCATTTCTTCTTTTAATAGAAAAAGTCTTGTTCCTATCAACAAGGATTTTCCAACTTAAGCTACAACTTCATGGTTATTTCCTCTAACAATTTCATCCATACTTCATCTGTCAAACTCAACTTCTCAATCGAAAATTTCATAGTCATCATTTTTCAGACTGCACTTTGATGCTATTTTGGTATGAAGAGAGCACCAGAACTCAATTATGGTAGTGTCACTCGAAGTGAGTTCAATGCATCACAAACTTAAAAGAAAAATATCAAATAATGAAAGGGTACTAAGATTGTATGGAACTTAGACAATAGATTGTATGGCTTCAACCAATCTATGTCCATGGGAGAGAAGAGGATTCTATCTAACTACGAAAAAACTAGAATCACAGTGTGTACAATAAAAGAACTTCCACAAGCTCTTTCCAAATCCAAGAACCCCCATGCTCAGAAAAACAAAAGGAACTCCAAGAATAATCTCCTAAGTGAGATGACTTCACAACAATATTTTTGTCCTCACTTGCACCTTTGAAATCATTAATCCTTTCTAGAAACCTTAACCTATGAAAGTTTATTTCAGTGAGGATTCGAAAGGTCTCATATATATAAATGCAAGTATCAAGGGAAATCTCAAGGGAAAACATCTTGAGAAGGAAAGCATGAAAATAGGCAGGAATTGCAAATCTCAATCCCTATACAGGCGCAATTTCTAAGGTCAGACATTGATCCTAAGGCCTTAACGTGAATGGGTTATCAATACAACTTTAGAATTTATTGCCGATGTTGCAAGATGTCTCAGTTTGTTGGTTATGAGGTTGAATCTCAACCATTTAATTCTAATAAGAATATTCTATTTCTAGGAATATTATATCTTTTGCGTTTCTCCTTAGATCCCATGCAATCCAAGTAATAGTGATTATAATAAATATTTCATCAACTATAACTGAGTAGTAGCTTTGGAGACATTACCCTTAGCTTTCCCAAGGTTGGAGTGGTTTATTTATTTATTATTTTTTCTTTTTTTGGGGGTGGGTTTGATTGTTTGAATCCTTAGATAGAAGAGTTGAGCCTTTAAGAATTTTTTGTATGTTGATAGTTGTGTACAACTGCTTGTATGGAAACATTTGGTTGCCTAGGAAGTTTGAGCTAGTACTATATTTTTTTCTTATCTATCCAACATTTTGCTACTGTAGGCTTTTTGTATTTTAATGCTGTTATTATATGGGACTAGTATTGGGATTATGACTGCAAAACTGATTTTCCTAATTCTTGTCTTATTCAGTCACGAATAAAGAAGATAATGCAAGCAGACGAAGATGTTGGCAAGATTGCATTACCTGTTCCCGTTTTAGTTTGTAAGTTACAAAATAAATTTATAACAAGAAAGTTGAAGTCATTGAACATTGAAAATGTTTGTAAACTCAATTGTTAGATATAATTGATGCAAAACAAACTCAATTGTTAGATATAATTGATGCAGTTTTTCTACGTCTCATTTTGAAATTTACTCTTCTCCATATAATTTTGCTGTTGGTAATACCTGTTTTTTATGCTAGTGTTTTTATTGGGATTTAAGTGATTTATTGCAGGTTATCCGTGTAGTGGGATAAAATTTGATGTTGTTGTTATCGCAGCTTATCCATGTTATGTTCAGCATGTACCTAACTTTGAAGTTACTATTGGAACCTGACCTTATTATGGACTATTTCAATTTTCTTTTTCCTTGCATTTTGATGGATATGATTTTAACAAGATATGTTGTTTATTTAATAAGCATTTTTGCTGAGGCTTTTTATTCGTTAAAGCTAGTAGTCCAAATTTTTAGTAGATCATACATATGGTCATAAGATGAATTTTTTACTAGTAAAAAATGCATATCATAATTGCGGTTGAACCCACTTGTTAATTTCCAAAGAAGTGGGCCTGCGACCTTTAATATTTCTTTATTTGATTGAATGGTACCTTACTGATTTAGGCTTCACACGGTTGTGCTGTGTTGAATGAAAAAAAGGCACTGCTACTTGTATCTCCAAGGATGAGATGTAGGAGGGTGTGAGCAAGGAAGCAATTTTTTACTAAAACTTCCTGAACCAACCAAAATCTTCCTGTAATTGCTTCGTAGAAAGCAAAAGAAACACGTTACTAAAAACAAATAAGATTCAGAATAGAGTGAAATCAAATGAATAAAAAAATGTAGGATTGTATTGTAAGGCATAATCAGAGTAAGAAGGTAGCTGTTGAGATCTTGAGACTATCGGTTTTAAATGCAAGATCAAGACCATCTATCTCCCTCAGCATCGTTAAGACTAGTGATATACTCTATTTCATGCCACTCTAAGTGTGCTTGATTATCCAGTTTTGGCAGTATCCAGGATGGAGAGTTCCAATTGCCCGGAAAGATATTTAAAATTTTCCGCGGCGCAGAACGCTTCAAATCATTTGGAGTTTGATACATGAATTATTAATAATATACAGTGATATTAACAAAGTTGATTTGTGAATATGCAAGAAGAAAATGAAATTTTAATTGCCTTGGGAAGATATTTGATCTTTCTTTATAACCACACTAGAAGTATGGTTAAATCAATACCAAAGATGTTGAAACTTCGTCCTTGAGTTCTTATCCTTTTGGTGGAACTGATGGATGTGAGCTTGCTTATAAAGATTGTAGAAATTAGTAGGTTTGAAATTGATTTCAAGAGAATAATGATGAGGACATCAGTCCAAGATTTCGACATGTGTACCGTCGTCGGTATCGTAGATTGACGGCTACGATCCAGAGCTTGTACTTTTGATATATTTTTGTATTTTATTTATTTTGTCTCTATTTCCCTAGTTTGCCCCTATGGGTAGTGAGTTGCTATTGTAGCCTTAGGGCATTTGTGTCTTTCTGCATTTCTTTCACTGAGGCCTATATATTAAGGTCTCTTAGCTTTGTATTGGATGATGATTATGAAATGAAATTTTAAGTTCTTTGTTTGATCTCTAAGTGAGTTCATGAGAGGAGAAACCCAATGTGGGTGATAGAAAGACCCATCGACTGTTGGTGGATTCCAAGGTTCGTGGCCCCGATCTCTTTTCTTCCCCAACTTACAATTCTTCTCCAATCAACCACCCGCCGGCCTTCCCTAACCAAAGCACCTATTTTTCTCCCAAAACCCGAGCCCCTTCCCCCCCCCATCCCGCCGGCCTCCTTGGCCGCCCCACCCGCTGGCCAACCGCCTAGCCGTCGACCTTCCCTCCTCCACCATCCCTTCCTTATTATTTCAACCCCCCCCCCCCCCCCCCCCACTTAATTTCAAATTTGAAATTCAAAGTGAGCTCCAAAGTTTCCAAATTTGACAAAAGCAAAATTAGGAAAGTTTCCAATGAGATTCAATTTAATTTTAAATTAAATTGGATTTGAATTCATCATCCATAATTTTTCGAGATGGATTAGGAAACCCTTAACTCCCTCCCCAATCCCCTCCCTCCTCTCTTAATGCCGTCGGCCTATAGGGGGATTCAAATTTGATTTTCCCTCTTAATTCCCCCATCCCCTCTTGGAATTTGAAATTCAAAACCCAAATATTTTCCCTCCGATTTCACTTAATCTGAAATTAATTTCAGATTTCTCTTAATTTCTCCAAACCTTAACCTAGACCTAGCCGCCCCCTCCCCTCTCCACCACCTCCCACCCGAGATCTCACCCAAACACCTCCTCTTGGCCAACTCTCCTAAGTAGCAGCTCCACCTTTACTCCATCACTACATATCAATTATGTTCTTGATCATGAATGACGGATCCAGAAGTTGATCACGGACTTATTCTCAATTCTCGCGGGGAGATTGACGTCATCCGGCCACCCTTCTTTGACCCCGGATTCGGAGCCGAGAACACCGTCAAGGAATACGTTGACCGTAACCTTCCTCACTTGGCGGGCAAAAGAGTGTTCAGAAGATAACCATCGAGAAGTGATTTAACTCCACCATGAGAGAACAGAGAAATGAGTAATAACTACGTGAACTAGCCAGGGGAAGCATGCATTCATGCAGTAGTTATTGTGAAAATTGTTGAATTGAATCATGAAATAGAAATTAGGATTTCATTGTGAACCAGATATTACACAATGCGGCAGAGCGGCATGATATGTGCGCTTTTTGGCATGCTCTCACAGCAAAGGTCAAGCAATGCACACAGCCAATGCAATCTCTTGGCTTGGCTCCTAAATCGAGCTTTTAAATACTCTCATAAATGACAACCAACAGTGAGAATTGATGCCAGCAAACATCAATTAACTAAGAATATCTAGTTGCATATAACTTATTATTTCATCCATGTATGCATTTTAGTTTTTATTAAAAACGTCAGTATTGAGAATTGCCATTCAATTTTTACAAGAAAGGGGATCCATTTCTGTTGTTGTTCATTATACTCCTCTCACACTGCCAAACGAATTTGGATCTCTCTCATGATTAATTGAAGGTAGGCATCACAAATTTTTGTCCTGCCTCTCTTGATACAAATTAGAATTTTTTCTGATGTTATGATATATACTTCTTATCATTCTTTTGAGTTCGTTTGTGTTATTATTTTATCTTTAAGTCAGTTGCAAATTAGGTTTGCAAATCTAATGCATTAATCTCTAATTTGATGCTACTTAAGGTTCATAGATAAAGATCTTGCGACAGAAGTACTTGTTGGCTGTTAAACAGTGAGCATGTGTTTCAATCTTCAAATAGCTATATGTTGGATGTTTTAATCTTGACTCCCTTTGTAAATGGAATATTTACTCGTAACTGCTGTTTTCCTTAATATTTTATCTTTATTTTCTACTTGCAGCAAAAGCCCTCGAGTTATTTCTTCAAGACCTATGTGATAGGGCATATGAGTTACCATCCAGAAAGGCGCAAAACATTAATTCTTTCCACCTGTAAGTTAACTGGTTGAATACTGTGTCCCGCAATTGCAGCACAATGACACCGCAGAAGCCAATTTTTATTATTATTAGATTTTCCTTTTGTTGTTTTAAATAAAATAATTCTGTTATTTTGAAGATGTGATTCATATGTATTTTATGTGTGTGCACATACATAGGATGAACTTATCCTTTCATTAAAATTTCTATGTTTATCCCACAAAGATTATATCAAGATTAACCATCCTCTTTAACATAATGAAAACTAGTGGCGTACACAATTTCATTTTTTGTGAAGATTATTTAATCATCCAGCAGGTGCTTAATGTTTTCTTAGTAAATGCCTTAAATTGCAAGAGAAGAGAAAAATTTATGATCTTCAATAGTGTTTTACAATTGACTTGAAACTAGTATATGGTTTTTCTTGATATTTAGGACATTGGAATACATGGTAAAATCTACTATTCTTGATGGGCTTTTATTTGCCTACTAATTTTCCTTTTTTAATGAAGGATGAATGATCAAATCCTTTTGAAAAACTAAAAAATTCAATTCACGAGTAATTTTTATGAAAATAGATCATTTAAACATTCTAATTTTTTGTTTGCTCATCATAATGGTAGTCTT